>JACBKR010001153.1:0-45666 GCA_014218235.1 Colocasia esculenta | reverse complement strand
CCACTTATAAGTGGAACAAATAGTTAGATAAGTGGAATAAAATAAGTTTATTCTACTTAACTATCTATTTGTTTCACTTATCTATTTATTTATTCTACATATATTTTATTGAGTTCTGACAAGTATTAATATTACTTTTCATGATGAGTTGTGTTGCATTTAAGCAGGCCATCCGACTCTTCCTGCTGGGTATTTGCTTCCTCATCCCACAGGAGCAAAGTATTACTCTCTTTTTTTGGGTTGGCACCCTAGTGGAAGCGGGAGGAGCAAAGTATTACACTTTTTTTTTTTGGCTTGGCAGCCTAGTGGAAACGAGGAGGGGAAAATCTAGCCTAAAACCTGGGTTAGAAATTCCAGAGGCACCTTTGCAAGAGTTGCATTTCGTCTAAGTTGAAGGGGAGAATGTTTCGTCTCGTCTGACCTCTCCTCCATTTCTAACTACAGAATTGTAATTACTTGGGGCATTAACAGAAAGAAGAAAATTACTTATTACATTTGTTAGGTGACATGACAACGTCAATTATATTTTTTATCTATCGTCTACCAAATTCTCAAATGATATTGCCAAGAAAAATGTTTATTGTACTTTTAATAGCCAAAAGTGTAGTAAATATTACTACGGAGGAAAGGTTCTTCTACAGGCATACAACACTGTGTTTCCAACTACTTCACGGGCGAATTGCATCTCTTGCCCCTTCCCCCTTCCCTTCCCCTTGAGGGAAGATAGAAGAGGTTTTCAGTTTCCAAGTCCGCATGAGGCTTCCAACCTCCCTGTCCCCCCCTCTCTTTTGCTTCGGCCGCACGCACCCCTTTTTAGTGATCGATTTTGTTTAGGAAGCTTGCTTTCCAATTCGTTTTTATAGCGACCTTAGATACTTATGTCCGAAAAAGCTCCATATTGAGACTCACCTCTCGCAAACATATCAAATCTCACAAGAAATATCTCACACACATGTCCAGTAAAAATATAAAAGTCAACAACACTAAATTAAGATGCATAATAAAGTCCATGATCTCATATATATTCATAAAATTATATTGTCTCACTATATTATTACATATCCAAGAAAAAGTATAGAAGTCTGGAGCATACCCCAAGGTGTACAACAAGAGCCAAAGCTCACACAACTGTTGGTGATATAGGTCCGTCTCCAGAAAACCGCGTTTGCTAACACCTGAAAGGGGGGGGGGGGGTATAGAGGTGTAAGCCTCACAAAGTCACAGGTTCAATAGGAAAAATCCTCAAAATAACAACACTACATATAATCCACAAGTAACAAAAAAAAGTGCATACTAACACAAGCCCTTCTGTCAGCTCACAGGTAACAGTTAAAAGGGAACACATCGGAAGCTGGAACCCTAGCATGCTTTCTAACAAACATAATTTAACAACTTATTAGCTGCAGGTGAACAACTAATTAATCATAAACATGTACAACTACTAGAATTACTATAACATTACGATTAATCAAAAGCACACTGCTAACCAAGAACTACTAAACTGAGTAAACCCTAGAAGATAATCGTCAAAAGAACATTAAAGAATTGCACGCCCAATTGTAGAACTAAGTGGTACTAAGCCAACTGTACTGTACTCACAATGAAGTAAACCAAAAGTGGAGTCGGAAGGAGCGACGCTAGCACACGGGTCATGATTACTGGTTCATGATGCTAGTATCCGACCAGACAAACCAACACAGGAAACACCTCTTAGTCTCGTGATCGCAGACGAAATGTCTAACTGCGGCTCCACCTCTACAATGCGAGAAACTATGGAGACCAACCAACACCAGCTACAGACACCAGTTGTAAACTCATGCCTAACACCACTAGGGATTCTGGAGTCCCTAGAGAGAGGCAGTGGAACAGTAGACTAGTTGGAGACCAGTGCGTCTATTGGTGTCTGCCCCCTAACCACGAGCATGCTACGAGCAATCGCACTCCCACACCCAAGTTGTTGCCCTAAGTCATCTTTGCCTCAGCCAAATGACAATTCAACAAGCAACGAGTGAGGGTGTCTAGAAAGATGACACAGACCGCAACAGTACACACAGTACTGTGACAAACTCCGAACACACAGGTGCTTGACTCACAAAGAACCTAGAATACTTGACTGAAGAGGTATTCCAAAGTAAACATCAGCGAACTTGGAAAACCACCACGAGTCACAACTGATCATATAATCACACACCCTTAAACCGTACATTCATAAACCATGACAGCCCATAACTGATTAACATCGGTTAACACATAACCTTTAGCTCATATATTCACATTAAACATTATATTCATAACCATATACCTCTTACATGCTTAATATAATTAACATGGTAAACAAGAATCACTAATTGAACCATTACTACTAATCCATGCTTTACTAACATAATATGCTTTAAACATCATAAACCAACATAAAATAACCAAAACTAGGCCCACACAGGACCCACACTGCCAAACCTAGCACATTACACTTCAGGAAGCAAAACGTGACAAGGTCGGCTATCGCGTTAAGAATGTGGTGGCTTGATAGGTCGCGTTAAGAAGAAGAATGTGTCCATCTCGTCAATTGCATTAAGAACGCGTCGGCCCGATACGCCACTTTTACAATAAGAACACGTCAGAGCAGGACGTCGTGACATAAACGTGATTGCCCGATCCGTCACGTTCTCAGCCAGAACGTCAAAGCCCTTGGTTCAACATAGAAACTCCACAGTACCACCATTTACAATCATTCTAAGCTCATATCAATCGACTATCACAACTAGAAATGCCACAAACACAACTTAACATGCTTTCCATGTTTTAAATAGATCAAACAACATAAATAAACGAGAATCCCCCCTATCAACGCAAAGAACATGAAGAATGACACTCGATCGGCATTTCCCACGCTTCAGGCACCCTCCCTACTTGGAAACCGCACCAAACAAACCTCCACCAAGCCAAATCGCCACAACTACCCTCAGCGGCTCCTCCCTCAGCCGAACAAAGCTCCCTATTCTATTTGGTCGACAAGTCAAACTTAAACCAATCAAAAGACAGAATGCGTCAGGGTAAACCGTCGTGTTTAGAACATGACATACCCAGGGGACGCGTTCACAAAAACAATGTCACGCGTCCGCGCCACAAGTCGCACAAATGAACAAAGCCCTAAAAAATGTGGCAATGATATCGCGACATAGGGGTTTGTCGCGTTAAGAACGTGTCACCCACCCTCGTCACGTTCTCAAACAGAGAATCAATGAGTTGTTTGGGCTAGAACTTCTAGCCCACAACACCCACACAATGCACGAGAGCCACAACCAAAGTCCAATGGCCACACATTGGCCGAAACATCACACCAAAACCATTAAACTCGAATATGAACGATCACGACGTTACAGTTCTCCTACCTGGTAGGAGTTTTGTTCTGTAGAATGATCAGAGTCCATCTCATCAGCTCCACTGATGCTTTGTACCTTGATCTACTAGGAGATCAATTTGCGCCTGTAGCTCTTTATGCTTTCCCTAAGATGTCCTGGTGCATGGTCCTCGTCTTTCCTCTCACCCAGGCTATGATATGTGTCTATTGTTGTTTGGTTTGATGTTTGTTGTGTATTAGCCCCCTTTTTATGTGGCCCTCCTTTTATGGTTGGATCAAGTTTGTGCTTTTCGATCGCTGCTGCTATGAACTCCATTTTCTCCTTTCTGATGAGCAGCAGTTGAAGTCATCTAAGTTGGAGAAGAAGCGATGCTTCCTTCTCGGTTGCCTAGGCTCCCTCTGTTAGTCATCGAGCTCCTCCCTAGCAGTTCAACCTTCCGTCGGCAATGTTAGCCTCGTCAGACGACTGTCGACTCCATTCGACGCTCTCCTACACCAACTGTAACGTCGCGTGCTTTTCGGATCCATGCGGATCATGTGTGTGTTGGTTGTGTAGGCCGTTGTGAGGCCAATGTGAGTGGTTGTGTGGAATGTGTGGTGTGGATGTGTGGTTTGAGCAGGTGAGGTGCAGGTTTGGTTCTGAAATGAAATAGGACCTGCTGCAGTTCGGTTGGAGTTGGCGGTCAGGGATGGCCATTGACTTGTTGGCGTCCAGATAGGTTGCCGTTAATTACAAGAACTTAACGGCATTAGATGTGGACGTTTAGGGTGGCGGTTGTTCTTGGCGGCAGAGGGGTTGACGCCAACCTGAGAATTCTGTAGGTTATAGGGTCACCCGAGGGCAGGTTTTCTACCTGGTTCTCATTCTCCCTTGCCCCAGCTTGTTGCCCCCGTGTCCTTAAGCTTCCAACAGGTACCGAAGGGTGGTTGCACGATCGTAGAACACGTGGCGTTACTGAATTGCGCGAGGAAACGTCGTGGCGTGGTGCAATTCCCGTGGAGCTCGCGGAGGGTTCGGTGTGAACCGGGAGATTGTGGGAGGTTCTAGCGTGTTCTGAGGTAGGGGACGAACCCTGTTAGCTCCGTAGGATCATTAAAATATGACTTAACCACCTGAAACAACAGATTTAATGCATTTCGGATTAAGTTGCACCATGCGGGGTTAACGGGTGGTTTGGTGAATTTAGGTAGTAAAACATGTTGTTTTGGTTTATATATGGTGCATGGATGTTAGAGGGATCATTATAGTATGTTTTTCCGTTGTTTTAATGGTTGGAAACCTGTAGAATCGGTTTACGGTTTCTGCAGGTCGGAGGCTGAAGAGCTTGGCGTCAAGGTCGATTGACGCCAGTCTCATCAGCTGGGATATAGACGGCCAGATACTTTGCCGTCGACTTTCTGTAAGCGGCAGTCAATGTTGCCGCCTACTGGTTATAAACAGGAATGACTATTATGGTATTTATCGATAATGCATGTGCGTTGGCACCTGAGGTGCACTGAGTGCACAGAGTTCTCGTGTTTAGCATACAAGGTATGTAGTTAGTTACTTACTTTCGTGGCTGCGCGTTAATTTACGCGAGTCCAGTTGGGTTCACGTGTAGTGAACCGTTGTTACTTGTGGTTTACTTGAGGTTTCACGTGGTTTGTGTGTGACGTGCACGTGGTTCTGTGTACGTGGCGAGTAGTACGACGCCTGCCGTGGTTACCTCTCCAGTTGGGTGCCCCAGGTTCTTTGTGAGCCAGGCTGTTAGCTCGGGGCTTTGTCCCGGTACTTGTGTTGTACCGTCGAGGTCTGTGTCGTCTGACCTGGACACCCTTACTCTTGTGCTTGAGTTGTACGTCCGACTGAGGGAAAGACGACAGTGGGACAGTGACACTTGTTGTAACGTCGCGTGCCTTTTGGATCCATGCGGATCATGTGTGTGTTGGTTGTGTAGGCCGTTGTGAGGCCAATGTGAGCTAGTTGTGTGGAATGTGTGATGTGAATGTGTGGCTTGAGCAGGTGAAGAGCAGGGTTGGTCCTGAAATGAAACAGGACCTGCTGCTGTTCAGTTGGAGTTTGCGGCCAGGGGTGGCCGTTGACTGGTTGGCGTCCATGTTAGTGGACGTTCACTACTTGAACTTGGCGGCAGTAGATGTGGACGCTAAGGGTGGCGGTTGCTATTGGCGGCATAAGGGTTGACGCCAACCTGAGAATTTTGCAGGTTATAGGCTCACCCGAGGGCAGTTCTCTCAGCTCACTCTCATTCCCTCTGCCCCAGCCTGCTGCCCCCGTGTCTCTGAAGCTTCTAACAGGTTCCGAGGAGTGGTTGGACGATCGTAGAACGCGTGGCGTCGCCGAATTGTGCGAGGAAACGTCGCGGCGTGGTGCAATTCTCATGGGAGCTCGCGGAGGGCTCGGCGTGAACCGGGAGATTGCGGGAAGTTCTAGCGTGTTCTGAGGTAGGGGACGAACCCGTTTAGCTCCGTAGAAACATTAAACACATCATAACCACTTGAACCAGCATGATAATGCATGTTTGGATAAAGTTGCACCATACGGGGATATGGGTGGGTTGAGTAGTTTAATGTACGAAGCATGTTGTAATGGGTTGTATTGGGTTCTCTGCATGCTAAGGAACTCCATTTGCATGTTTTTCTGTAGTTAGAACGGTTAGAAAGCCCGCAGAGCCGGATTAGGGTTTCTGCAGGGTTTATGGCCGGAGAACTTGGCGTCAACATCGTTTGTCGCCAAGCTCCTCAGCCAGATGTTGACGGCCAGGTCCCTTGCCATTGACTTAGTGTAAGCGGCAGTCGATGTTGCCGTCTACTGGTTATGAGCTGAAACAAATGTTTGCAGTATTTATCGATAATGCATGTGTGTTGACACATGAGGTGCACTGAGTGCACTTGGTTTTCGTGTTTAGCATACAAGGTATGCAGTTAGTTGCTTACTTCAGTGACTGCGTGTTTTTACGCGGGTCAGTTGGGTTCACGTGTGGTGGACCATGGTTACTTGTGGTTTACGTGAGGTTTCACGTGGTTTGTGTGTGACGTGCACGTGGTTCTGTGTACGTGGCGAGTAGTACGACGCCTACCGTGGTTACCTCTCCAGTTGGGTGCCCCAGGTTCTTTGTGAGCCAGGCTGTTAGCTCGGGCTTTGTCCCGGTACTTGTGTTGTACCGTCGAGGTCTGTGTCGTCTGACCTGGACACCCTCACTCTTGTGTTTGAGTTGTACGTCCGGCTGAGGGAAAGATGACAGTGGGACAGTGACACTTGTGTTGTTTTTTAGTCACTTGTAGCGCGCTCGTAGTTGGGGGTATGGACACCAATAGACGTACACTGGACCCCAGCTAGTCCTTTTCCAGTGCCTCACTCTAGTGAGCCCAGGCCAGGTCTCTGGAGGTGCCAGGCATGGGCCTGTGACCGTGTGGTCTGCAGGTGTGGTGTTTTAGTTGGTCTCCACAGTTGCTTGACCTTTTTACGTGGAGCGGCAGCTGGACCTTTCGTCCGTGGCTGCGAGACTGAGAGGTAGACCTGTGTTAGTTTGTCCGAGTCAGTTTCTGGTGTCACGAACTAGTTCACGTGGCTCGTGTTGGCTGTCTCTACTTTAGCTTGTACACCTGTACTGGTTTGCCGTTTAATTATTACTGTTGTTTCTCGTAGTCGGCAGACGGTGAGTACTTTTACAGCTTTACTTACCTGCTTAGCTGTTATATAAATGTTGTGCTGTTTACTATGCTACTTGTGTTTGGTTTGCTCGGTTTTGGGGGAGTTCCCTACTGAGCCAGTGACTAGAGAGGCTCACCCCTACCCCACAGGTGAGGGCGAAGGACGTTTCTCGTCCGACGTCCAGTTCAGGGCCGCGTCGTAGCGGTGCAGGGTCATTACCTCCAGCGGAGTAGTTCCAGCAGTGTAGTTAGTTAGTTGTTACTTTCTTCAGTTGTACCTCGGGGTATGCCCCAGGCTCTTGTACCTCTTTTCAATTTTTGTGGAAATTTGGCTATGTAAAACTGTGAAATATATATAAAATGTGGTGTGTTCCTTTATGTTTACACGGACTGTGGTTTGGTATCCCTTGCAGAGGCTTCGGCCCTTCGCGGGAGGCGGACTCGGATCAAGTACGTTATCGGTTTAACGGGCTTGGCGAGGCGTTCCGTCACACTTGTGTTTGTCTTTAGTCACTTGTAGCGCGCTCGTAGTTGGGCGTACGGACACCAGTAGACGTACTGGACCCCAGCTAGTCCTTTTCCAGTGCCTCACTCCAGAGAGTTCCGGGCCAAGATCTCTAGAGGTGCCAGGCATGGGCCTGTGACCGTGTGGTCCGCAGGTGATGGTGTTTAGTTGGTCTCCACAGTTGCTTGACTTTTCACGTGGAGCGGCAGCTGGACCTTTCGTCCGTGGCTGCGAGACTGAGAGGTAGACCTGTGTTAGCTTGTCTGAGTCAGTTACTGGTGTCGCGAACCAGTTCACGTGGCTCGTGTTTGGCAGTCTCTACTTTAGCTTGTACACCTGTACTGGTTTGCCGTTTAATTATTACAATTGTTTCTCGTAATCGGCAGACGGTGAGTACTTTTACAGCTTTAATATCCTGCTTAGCTGTTCTATAAATTGTTGGTATTGTTTATAGCTTTGTATCTGTGGTTTTTGGTTTGCTCGGTTTTGGGGGAGTTCCCTAATAAGCCAGTGACTAGAGAGGCTCACCCCTACCCACACAGTGAGAGCGAGGAGGACGTTTCACGACCGTCGTCCGGTTCAGAGCCGCGCCGTAGCGGTACAGGGTCAGTACCTCCAGCGGTGTAGTTCCAGCTGTGTAGTACTCCAGCAGTGTAGCTTAGTTAGTTGCTTACTTTCTTCAGTTGTACCTCGGGGTATGCCCCAGGCTCTTGTACTTCTTTTCAGTTCTGTGGAAATTTGGCTATGTAATTGTGATATATATATAAAAAATGTGGTGTGTTCCTTTGTGTTTACACGGACTGTGGTTTGGTATCCATTGCGAGACTTCGGCCCGTTCGCGGGAGGCGGACTCGGATCAAGTACGTTATTGGTTTAACGGGCTTGGCGAGGCGTCACAGTTGGTATCAGAGCAAGGTCCGTGTTAATATAGGGAATTAGAAGGATACATAGTCTTATTTCGGTCTTTGAACACTACTGGTAGGGACCCTGGTTTTTGATAATTTGTTGTTTGATTTTACTTGGTGTTTTGTTTATGTAGAATTTCTGAAATGGCTATAGAAGAGATTGGGGTGGTGGAGAGATGATCCGGAGGAAAGCACCCAGCGTATGATTGAGAGAATTTGGGAAAGCCTCACGGATATTCGGGCGAGAATGGATCAGCAGGCGCCAGTACCACCGGTAGCAGTGCCATCTGGGGATGGAGAGGCTGTACCTGTTGCTCCAGTTCTGCCAAGAGTGGAAGTGCCTTTTGCAGCACGTGTGCCACCACCACCACCAATGCTGATAGCAGAAGACCAGTGATGCAGGTGGAGAAGTTTCTGAGATTGCAGCCGCCTACTTATTAGGAGGGCCGAATCCAGATACAGCAGAGCACTGGGTTCATGAAATTGAAAGAGTTTTTGCGACTATGAGGTGTTCGGCAGCGGATAGAGTGGTGTTAGCTGCTTATCATTGAGAGGTTTTGCATTGGAATGGTGGCGACTGAAGATGTAGACCACCTTTGCAGGCAGGACAGAGGAGGCTATCACTTGGTCGGAATTTTTCGATGTATTTAATGATACATTCTTTCCGATTCAAGTGCAGCAAGTAAAAAGAGAGCAGTTTCGGACTCTCCAGCAAGGTAACTCTTCAGTTTTAGAGTACGAGATGAGATTTATGGCACTTAGCCGTTATGCGCCATATGTGGTTTCAGATAATAATATGATGGTTGAGTATTTTATCAGAGGCTTGAGAGTGGAATTGCAGGATGCCATAGTACCTCTCATGTGCAAGACAGTGGAATAGGCAGCACAGAGAGCAGCTACACTGGAGAGGTCTATTCGGACTCGTCAGGTGGGCGAGTCAGGTTCAGGTAGTTTCCAGCTACCGCAGCAGTCAGTGGGTGCAAGTAAAGGTAAAGCACCAGCATGACCTTCTTCATCAGGCTTTGGAAAATGGGGTCAGAAATTAAAGCAAGCATTTAAAGGCAGAGGAAGAGGATGGGGAGGTCCTCCGCAGTTTCAGCAGGGCCGAGGTAGGCCTGAGGTGGAGGAGTCGCAGCAGAGTACTGCCAGGCAGCCTATTACTCCACCAGGGTATCGGTGTTATAATTGTAATCACCGGGACATTTGATCCGCAATTGCCCCTATCCGAGAGAATATGGATATGGAAGAGGTGTGCAGCAGCAGCAGTAACCTCAGCAGTTTCAGTAGCCACAGTCAGGTCGTGGCAGAGGAGTACCGCAGCAGCGAGGAAGAGGCCGGGTTATGGCTATCACCCGAGCCCAGGCGGAGGCATCGAATATGATAGAAGTACTTTACCTCTTTATGAATATTCAACAAGAGTTTTATTTGATTCGGTGCCTCTCATCTTTTATTTCCGAAGAATTTCTGGATTGTATAGCTCATCCTTTAGAAGAGAAGTCTTGTGAGTTAGTAGTGGAGGTTCCTTCAGTGAGTTTTTACTCACTTCGAGCTATATAGATGAAGCTCCTGTTATGATTGAAGGGAACCAGATGTCCGGGTCGGTTATATACCCTGCGGTTGTCAGATTATGATATTATTTTGGGTATGGATTGGCTTGAGATGTATGGAGCAATGTTAGATTGCAGAAAGAAAAGGATCAGATTTTGTCATCCTAATGGTGCAGTATTTGAATATCAAGGTATGCCTTTTTATACCTCCAAGTTTCTATTTCTGCAATTAAAGCTAGAAAGTTGATAAATGATGTGTGTGTAGTTATTTAGCCTCGGTAAGTCTGGTAGAAGCCAGTCAGCCAGTAGAAGCAGTTCCCGTGGTTAGGGAATTTGCTGATGTTTTTCTTGAGGATTTGCCTGGTTTAGCTCCACACATAGAGGGTGGACTTTACTATTGAGTTGCTGCCAGGTACCATGCCGATCTCTAAAGCTCCATATCGGATGGCACCAGCAGAACTTAAAGAATTGAAAAAGCAGTTAGAAGAATTGTTGCAGAAGGTTTTATTAGACCGAGTCATTCCCCGTGGGGAGCGCCGGTTTTTTGTGAAAAAGAAAGGAAGTTTTTGGATGTGTATTGATTATAGAAAGTTGAATGATGTGACCATTAAGAATAAGTACCCGTTGCCGAGGATAGATGATCTGTTTGATCAGTTGCAATCAGCAAAAGTGTTTTCTAAAATTGATTTGAGGTCCGGGTACCATCAATTGAGAATTAAAGAGGAAGATATAGATAAGACAGCTTTCAGACCAGATATGGTCACTATGAGTTTGTGGTTATGCCTTTTGGGTTGACTAATGCTCCTGCAGGTTTTATGGATCTGATGAATAGAATTTTTCATCCGTATTTAGATCAATTCATTGTGGTCTTTATTGATGATATTCTAATTTATTCAGCATCTGAAGAGGAGCATGCAGCTCATTTGAGATTTACTCTGCAATTGCTAAGAGATAACCAGTTGTTTGCCAAATTCAGTAAGTGTGAATTTTGGTTGAAGGAAATTCAATTTTTGGGTCATGTCATCTCAGCTAAAGGAGTAGCAGTGGACCCAAGTAAAGTGGAAGCATGATGAGATGGGGAGTGCCTAAGACGATAACCGAGATTAGAAGTTTTCTGGGATTAGCAGGTTATTATAGACGCTTCATTCAAGATTTTTCTAAGATTGCAGCACCTATGACTAGATTGACCAGAAAGGGGTGCCTTTTGTGTGGTCCGGTGAATGTCAGAAAAGTTTTATGGAATTGAAGAAAAGACTCACATCAGCACCTATATTGACATTACCGGCAGGGAGTGGTGGTTTGTGTTGAATATTGATGCTTCAAGAGAGGACTTGGCGCAGTGCTTATGCAGCATGGTAAAGTGATAGCTTATGCGTCCAGGCAATTGAAGCCAGCAGAGGAAATTACCCTACTCATGATTTAGAATTGGCAGCGGTTGTGTTTGCTTTGAAAATGTGGAGGCATTATTTGTATGGCGAGAGATTTGAGATCTTTACAGATCATAAAAGTTTGAAGTATATCTTCTCGCAGAAAGATTTGAATCTTCGCCAGCGCAGATGGATTGAGTATTTGAAGGATTATGATTTCAGTTTTCGCTTACCATCTGGGTAAGGCCAATGTTGTAGCTGATGCCTTGAGCAGAAAGGCATATGTAAGCTTGATGATGATTAAAGAATGGAAGTTGTATGAAGAAGTAGCAGAGAATTCCTTGTATGTGCCCAGTAGTCAGCGACGGGCAATTCTAGCTGCTAGCGCTGTAGAGCCGTCTTTATATTGGCAGATCATTGAGGCTCAGAGAGCAGATGCAGGTTTAGCTGAGATTGTGAAAATGGAAGGAGTTTCTATTGATGATAATTGTGTGGTCAGGCTCCGAGGCAGGTTGTTTGTTCCTGCAGAGAGAGAGGTAAAGCAGCGAGTATTGGAAGAGGCTCATAAATCTAGGTACACTTTCATCCGTGTAGTACTAAAATATACCATTTTTGAGAAAGCATTTTTGGTGGCCTTATATGAAGAAAGAAATAGCAGAATTTGTTGCAAGGTGTGCTGTCTGTCAGCAATTTAAAGCAGAGCATCAAAAGCCTGGAGGTCTATTGCAACCGTTACCCATTCCATAGTGGAAATGGGATGATATTGCTATGGACTTTGTGGCAGGTTTACCAAGGTCGAGTTCAGGGCATAATGGAATATGGGTGTTTGTTGACAGATTGACCAAAGTGTGCAGATTAGTGGCAGTAAGTATGTCTTGGACAGTGGACAGATTAGCAATATTTATGTTGAAAGAATTGTTCCACTGCATGGTATTCCGAAGACTATTGTATCAGATAGAGATCCAAGATTTACTTCTGGTTTTTGGAGAAGTCTGCAAAGAGTAATTGGTTCTGAGTTGAGGTATAGCTCCGCATATCATCCCCAACAGATGGTCAGACAGAGAGGACTATTCAGACGATTGAAGATATGTTGCGAGCTTGTTGTTTAGTTTGGGGAGGTAGCTGGGAGCATCATTTGGGAATGGTTGAGTTTGCCTACAATAATAGCTATCATACCAGTCTTGGGATGGCACCGTATGAAGTTTTATATGGAAGACCATGTAGAACCCCATTAAACTGGCATGAAGTGGGAGAAAGGCAATTAGTAGGTCCTGAATTGATCCAGCAAACCACAGAAGTGGTGAAGCTTATTAAAGAAAAATTGCAAGCAGCTCAAAGTAGGCAGAAAAGTTATGCAGATGTTCGGAGGAGACCACTTCAGTTTGAGGTGGGAGATCTTGTTTTCCTGAGAGTTTCTCCAAGTAAGGGAATCATGAGGTTTGGCAAGTCTGGAAAGTTGAGTTCAAGGTATGTGGGACCTTTCCAGGTGATCGAAAGAATTGGGGAAGCAGCTTATAGGCTGGATTTGCCAGCTGATTTTGCAGATGTGCATGATATTTTCCATGTCTCCATGTTGAGAAAGTGTATTGAAGATCCAGCTCAGATAATCAGATATCAAGGTGGTGACCTGAGGCCGATGACTATGTCTGAGTATCCGGTGCAGATCACAGATCGAAAGATAAAGAAGCTGAGGAATAAAGAAATTGAGTTGGTTAAAGTGAGATGGGAAAATAGGTTGGGTGGTGAGGATACCTGGGAGTTAGCCGAGGAAATGGCTAAAGGGTATCCCTATCTGTTTGCATGAGCTTTTGTATTTTCTTTTTAGATGATAGTGCTTGTAAAGGTGTGTATGTTTAAGTTGTTTAACTTTGAATTGTATTATGAATTTCGAGGTCGAAATTTTCTTTTTAGATGATAGTAATGTAACGTCACGTGCTTTTCGGATCCATGCGGATCATGTGTGTGTTGGTTGTGTAGGCCGTTGTGAGGCCAATGTGAGTGGTTGTGTGGAATGTGTGGTGTGGATGTGTGGTTTGAGCAGGTGAGGTGCAGGCTTGGTTCTGAAATGAAATAGGACCTGCTGCAGTTCGGTTGGAGTTGGCGGCCAGGGATGGCCGTTGACTTGTTGGCGTCCAGATAGGTTGCCGTTAATTACAAGAACTTAACGGCATTAGATGTGGACGTTAGGGTGGCGGTTGTTCTTGGCGGGAGAGGGTTTGACGCCAACCTGAGAATTCTGCAGGTTATAGGGTCACCCGAGGGCAGGTTTTCTACCTGGTTCTCATTCTCCCTTGCCCCAGCTTGTTGCCCCCGTGTCCCTAAAGCTTCCAACAGCACCGAAGGGTGGTTGGACGATCGTAGAACGCGTGGCGTTGCTGAATTGCGCGAGGAAACTCGTGGCGTGGTGCAATTCCCGTGGGAGCTCGCGGAGGGTTCAGGTGTGAACGGGAGATTGTGGGAGGTTCTAGCGTGTTCTGAGGTAGGGGACGAACCCTGTTAGCTCCGTAGGATCATTAAAATATGACTTAACCACCTGAAACAACCGATTTAATGCATTTCGGATTAAGTTGCACCATGCGGGATTAACGGGTGGTTTGGTGAATTTAGGTAGTAAAACATGTTGTTTTGGTTTATATATGGTGCATGGATGTTAGAGGATCATTATAGTATGTTTTTCCGTTGTGTTTTAACGGTTGGAAAACCTATAGAATCGGTTTAGGGTTTCTGCAGGGTCGGAGGCTGAGAGCTTGGCGTCGAGGTCGATTGACGCCAGTCTCATCAGCTAGGATATAGACGGCCAGATACTTTGCCGTCGACTTTCTGTAAGCGGCAGTCGATGTTTCCGCCTACTGTTATAAACAGAATGACTAATTATGGTATTTATCAATAATGCATGTGCGTTGGCATCTGAGGTGCACTGAGTGCACAGAGTTCTCATGTTTAGCATACAAGGTATGCAGTTAGTTACTTACTTTCGTGGCTGCGCGTTAATTTACGCGAGTCCAGTTGGTTCACGTGTGAACCGTTGTTACTTGTGGTTTACTTGAGGTTTCACGTGGTTTGTGTGTGACGTGCACGTGGTTCTGTGTACGTGGCGAGTAGTACGACGCCTACCGTGGTTACCTCTCCAGTTGGGTGCCCCAGGTTCTTTGTGAGCCAGGCTGTTAGCTCGGGGCTTTGTCCCGGTACTTGTGTTGTACCGTCGAGGTCTGTGTCGTCTGACCTGGACACCCTCACTCTTGTGCTTGAGTTGTACGTCCGGCTGAGGGAAGACGACAGTGGGACAGTGACACTTGTTTTGTCTTTAGTCACTTGTAGCGCGCTCGTAGTTGGGGGTACGGACACCAGTAGACGTACTGGACCCCAGCTAGTCCTTTTCCAGTGCCTCACTCCAGAGAGTTCCGGGCCAGGATCTCTAGAGGTGCCAGGCATGGGCCTGTGACCGTGTGGTCTGCAGGTGGTGGTGTTTAGTTGGTCTCCACAGTTGCTTGACTTTTCACGTGGAGCGGCAGCTGGACCTTTCGTCCGTGGCTGCGAGACTGAGAGGTAGACCTGTGTTAGCTTGTCCGAGAGTCAGTTACTGGTGTCGCGAACCAGTTCACGTGGCTCGTGTTTGGCAGTCTCTACTTTAGCTTGTACACCTGTACTGGTTTGCCGTTTAATTATTACAGTTGTTTATCGTAATCGGCAGACGGTGAGTACTTTTACAGCTTTAATATCCTGCTTAGATGTTCTATAAATTGTTGGTATTGTTTATAGCTTTGTATCTGTGGTTTTTGGTTTGCTCGGTTTTAGGGGAGTTCCCTACTGAGCCAGTGACTAGAGAGGCTCACCCCTACCCGCACAGGTGAGAGCGAGGAGGACGTTTCACGACCGTCGTCCGGTTCAGAGCCGCGCCGTAGCGGTACAGGGTCAGTACCTCCAGCGGTGTAGTTCCAGCTGTGTAGTACTCCAGCAGTGTAGCTTAGTTAGTTGCTTACTTTCTTCAGTTGTACCTCGGGGTATGCCCCAGGCTCTTGTACTTCTTTTTAGTTCTGTGGAAATTTGGCTATGTAACTTGTGATATATATATAAAAATATGGTGTGTTCCTTGTGTTTACACGGACTGTGTTTTGGTATCCCTTGCGAGGCTTCGCCCGTTCGCGGGAGGCGGACTCGGATCAAGTACGTTATTGGTTTAACGGGCTTGGCCGAGGCGTCACACCGACCCTGTGCAATGAAAGGTGACGTCAATTTTCGGCATCACCCATATTCTCTCCTCTGTCGAGCTCCCCCTTGGCATGTTGTTTGGTCGAGGGTTTGCACTTTCCTATCGATCAATCCTCGACTCCACATGAAGATCTTCTCTGATGGCCTTATGCGACGTTCTGTGATGTGTGCTTCCTTGCTTCCCCTATGGGTTATTGGGTGTTGTACCACTATGTAAGGACCAGAGGTCCATGGTTTACCTCTTCTAAGGCACAACCCAATGTACTATGTTCACAACCATTGTTGAGTGTTGGGCATCACTTTCGTGTTGGGTGGGTTTTGGGGATGGGTTACGGGTCGCCTGCCCCTATCTTGTATCCCTCCTGTTATCTGTGATGATGCTATGGAACATCTGTCTTTCACTATTAAAAGAAAGAAATATGACACTGTTCTATGAGAATGTGTGTTGCCTGTGAAACGAGCAACACAACTAAACCATTAGGCACAACCCTAGACCTAAGGGCCGAGTAATATTGTTGCTCGTGAATCAAGGCAACAAGTATTTCCCTTCTTCTACACAAGACATGTTTACTAGAAGAAAAATGCCATGATACCCGAGCATACTCGGACACCTAGATAACTAGCAACTCTCTCACTAGAATAGTAAGCAACCCTTATTGGTAGCACAATTGGCAAACTCATATCGTGCCAAGGACTAGTGGATTGAGTGTTTTTTTTTATTTTTTATAATAGAAATCCTAAAGTTCTGGGCCGAACTCAAGACAACCCGAATCGATAGGATACATTATGCCTATATCATATCGTATCAAACAATATCCGGATCGACCCGGTATAGTGGGTCGACCAACCTTAATTGATTGGCAGGTGCTATACAATAACAAGGTGTAATTGTTTGATACTGAATTTTTTTAACTGGAGAAATGCATGTGGCCTGCTTAGGGCGTCTATTTGCTACCCTTCTCTAGACACAAAGGGACGAATCTCACAACTTTTGATACACTATAAAATTCATCCCCTTGTATTTAAGAGCGGATGGACCCCCACGACAAACAAATCTAACTCTTTTAACTATCATAGGTGCAAAATCAAGGAAATTATCTACCCAAAATGACGGCAGACTTTTCTTTTTTCTTCATTGGAACTGACGTCAGAGGTTTCGCTGTTGTACAAATGAGGAGTCGGCGTTAGAAAGAAGTGTTATACCACAGCGGTTGCCCCCCCCCTCCCCCCTGTCAAAAAAAAAAAAAGCAGTGGGGGTACATAGGTTAAAACTCGCGCCCTCTCCTCACCTTTCCCTCCCCCTATACCAACTTGCCTACCCAAAAAAAAAAAAAAATCAGCGTTAGTCATTGACTCAAATAATTCGATCTCTTGGCAACTCGTCTCTATTTGAAATGCTGATCGTCACATGATAAAAAAAAAAAAAGATACCAATCGTGTCGCGATACTCCATTTGCTTGTTCAATGGCTGAGATAGAAAATTTCCATTCAAAGATATTAAGACCTTTCGAGTATGAAAGTCGAGTAATATCAAAAGAAAATTTATGGGTAGACGAATCATGGAAGTATACAAAACGAGAATACAGCTGGTCCGAAGACTAGACATGGTCAAAAAATAAAAGAGTTGGTTTGAATACAAGGGCATTGAATGCAATATTATAAAGTGTCGAATACTATCAAACAGAGAGCTTATGATATATAGATGCCTCGGCTAAGTTAGTCTTGCGGAGACGGCTGTGGAAGGGAACACAAAAAGGTTACATGGCCAGGTGTACCCGACTACAACATTATTTTGCTTGGATTCGTTCCAATTACCAAAACCATCAAAATTCTCGTCGTGTAAATTTCTTCAACAGCACAGACAAGAATGGAAAATTTTGTCCAAAGCTTGGGAATCGTATTTGAAAGAAGGAAAAACACTTTCGAAGCACATCAAAAGATCCATTTTTCTTCATAAAATTGACTAGAAAGAGCTGTTACCAAACACTACAAGTAACCAAGAAAAAAACACTTTCCCCAAACTCAAGTAGATATACAATCATTAGAACTATTTTCAATAAAATACATTATTAGATGTAGCACATTTCAGTCACATATAAACAACTTTTAAAGTCAATGAGCAATGCTCAAGGGTACTAGATCCATCAATCTGCCGTCCAGCTCTGCTCAACAATTTCACGCACCCGTCTGTTGTATTCACGTTTGTTCTCACTGAACATGCGCGCAGCCTCAGAGTTTGCAGGCGAGTTGGGATTTGGATCACAGAGCAATGACTGACATACGGAAAGGATGACAATAATTAACAAAGTAGTTCTGAGATATTTTCTTCCCCCAAACAAGGCTTCTCCGCATGGGCAAAAAGGGATATTCTAGCCTTTAAGAGGATTGAAGAAAGACATTATAACCAGATCGAATACTCTTACTTCCTCGAAAAATACTAAGGATCCATTTGGTTGTATGTAAAACAATTTAATAGGGAAATAATTTTTCACGGAATAACTTTTACGTGAAAATAAAAACGTAATTATCTATTTGGTTGTCAAGTAAATATAAAGTTGTACGAGGGGTATGAGATCTTATGATCCACTCAAATGAGAAAGAGTCATATACTCCTTGTGTATTAACACTATTCATCAAATTTTTTATTTTATTTGATTTTTATTTTAATATTTTTTTAAAATAAAAATTTTAGATAACTAATGAAAAACAAGTAACTTTGACAAAAAAAATTAAAGTAGGAGAAATAAAATAAAAACATAATTTGAATGAATAGTATTCTACAGATATTTTAATAAAAAGTAAAAATTAAATTAACTAATGAAAAATAATTAAATTTGACAAAGACTATTTAAATGAGTGAAAAATAAATAAAAATTCAACTTGAATGAATAGTGCATACAAGTTGTTACTGTACTGGCGCAGCAGCAGCAACCACCGGAAAATGGCATCCGCATTTTTTGCGCGGATGCCAAAATCCGGAAATTTCAAGATACGATTTTACAGATTTTGTTTTTTCAGGATACCAAATGATGTAAAGAATAAAGTTTTCCCTGAACTATTTCCTACCGAGTTTTACTCTCAAACAAACGGACAGCTCGGCAACAAAGTCGAAAGAAGATGATGGCTGACAAAGTCTCACTGGATAGTATCTACCATTGCTGCCCATAGCCTAAACACTTGTGACCATTGTTTATATGGCAACAAAGGCCATAAGAAGATAATGACCGACGCTCTCTCACTGGGTGGTACTTAAATGGACATCTATCATTGATGCCCATAACCCAACGCTTAACATTGTATACATAACAACAAAGTTGTAAGAAGACAATGGCTGACAGTCTCTCTCACTGGATAGTAGTTAAAGAGATCTCCCATTGCTGTCCATAACCTAAATACTTGAGCGGTTGTATAGATACAGGCTTTTCAAAGTGGCAGCGGTGGTTTTATCTCTAAACGAACACACATAAAGGCAGCAGTAGCAAATGAATGTATCCACAGCCTCAAAAGCTATAATTTTACTTTCTAATCTTACTGATGACAATTCTGAAGCATTTGTAAAATTATACCCGGGGCTTATTAGTCTCCTTAGGCACTTGTGAAAA
Organism: Colocasia esculenta; assembly: GCA_014218235.1. Taxonomy (NCBI): domain Eukaryota; kingdom Viridiplantae; phylum Streptophyta; class Magnoliopsida; order Alismatales; family Araceae; genus Colocasia; species Colocasia esculenta. The sequence continues at coordinate 26,519 of JACBKR010001153.1, read as the reverse complement.
TTAGCAACTTTGTGAAATAATGTCGGACAAAGAGGCAAGTGGGAGCGAGTGTGATGGCATGCAAAGGTGGGGGCGAATGGGATAGGCAAGACGGAGACTTCCGTCATTAACAAGGGAATAAGGACGTCAAACAGCCCCTTCCATTGTTGTTCCCCCTTTTAGACTTGCATCTTCCTGACCTTTTTCATCACTTCTACATTCTCCTTCCACTCAGTTAAATTTTCACTTAACCAAATACTCCTTTTGCACTTTTTTGTTTATTATACTTGAAAAACCAATCCACGTTGTATTCAACAAGAAACGATGTTTCATTTTGTTTGATATATATTGCAGGTTTTGTATGTTATAAATATTCTCGCTGTTAGGGACATCACAAAAACATGTTATATTTTATTCCTGTCCAACTTTCAGTATTCAATAAAAGCATGAATTTAATTTTGCAAAGATCAGCATTTATTCATCAAAGTAGCAGAGCTCAAGCACACCTGTATTGATGTAAGTATAGCAGCCACATCATAAATTGGACTCCACTGGTTCTGTAGAATATCCAAGCATATACTTCCATCTGCATAAACTGTAGTAAAAATATGGAGACTGCAGTTAGAAATTGTCAGAAAGAAGAGAGAGGCTTCCAAACAAAATATTAGACAAACAGCAGCAAAGGAACATAGATTCAACCTAAGATGTAGCTAAGAATGGTGTACAGACATGCCAAATCACACGTTTAAAGGGTTCAAAAAAAACCAAGCAATCATCAAAACAATGCCCAGGCCCCAGAATAACCGTGCAAATTTTGTAAGACACAAGCATATAACAATATTATATTAACTCGTGTACCATGTAAATCTTCATTTTTTAGCATCTATGACAGTTATATTAACAGTTTTTAGTGGTTCTCCAACACCCAGACAGACCATCCGCCTGTTGCCCAACTGGGCGAACTGTCCCCCATCCATCTCTTTGGCCAGATTTCCGAGGTGAAGAGAGATGCATTGAGCCAGTCACGGGTGGTTTGAGCATCTGAATGACCATAGCAGGTCTTAATAATAACAAGCCAAGCTCTCAATCACTCAGCTAAAAGACTTTTGCTAAAACTTAGTAAACATTTTATAATGTTGATTTAACAGAAACAGGTTAGTCCAACAGTTAAATCAGTATTTGAACACAATTCAGACGATGGCTCGCAACAGTAATAGGATGCTTTGATATTCAAGTTAGCCACTGCAACAATAAGGCATTATGGATCCCCTCATGCTACTCCATTTTACCTGATACATAACAGGGACCCAGTACAGGAAGGATCTGAGTATGAGCATCCTTTAATTGTAGGAATTTGGTACAGCTGATGGCAGAAGCAATTGATTTTATTTACAGGTAAATGGCATGTCCTACAGCATGTTGTAAATGAAGAATGCTCAAGGGACTAAAAGTATAAAAGCAAAACCAAAGGACAGTAGAAAATTACAGAAATACAAATATTTTTAGATACATGCCTATGAATCAGACCTCATTAAAGTTAGATTATCTATATACCAAAGACAGGATTTATACGCAAAGGGAATTCTGTTAGATGTTTTGATTGCTTGAAGGACATAATCATACATCAACAGTCCCTGCTTCCCCACCAAAGGTATCAACTACCACAAGTGTTATTTCAAGCTGAACTCAGACATTTAAGGCCTAGTTTGAAAACAGGATAGGGGTACATATCCTGCCATTTAACCACTGCATTGGCCAACCAAACGTTCGAGAAAGTGGATCTGTTATACAGGACTTATCTGTGATAAAGCCCTTATCTGATCGGTTAACCAAACTGAGCTGTTGGGGCGGGATAGCAATCCATGGATAGTACCAAACTCATACGCCATAGTAGTGGTTAAACAATCCGCAGACTGCCTATCTATATTTGAAATTATTTATCCTGTTCTCAAACTAGGCCACAGTGATAAAGGACAGCAGAGACATGATCTCACCCACTTGACCAACACTGAAACTTTACCCTGTTGAACGATGTGGAGCCCTACCCCCTGACAAAAGTTCATACATATTTTAAATGAAAATACATGTTTAACACAGCATATGAAAAAGAAGAAAGATGAAAAACCCAACCATCTTGGCAAATCATCATGTGTTCCACTCAGTTCACAATCTGTAACTCCTTCATGCAGTTGAACATGTTAATGAACAGAGACAAATACAATGAAAAAAAAAAACCTCCTTTTACTTTACAGCAAAATCAGAGGAGTGTTTTCATCCTTAGATATTATACATACTGGATAGGATTAAGAAACTTGCACTTACACTTAGATGTACTACTTGATCAGTAAAATTATCGATCTCTCTACTTCCTGTCAACTAGTTCCACCTTTAATGACGTCATAGATTATAATTTTTTATCTCAATTCTGGAAAAAACTGACAATTGAGATTCCCAAATTTAATCACACATAAGAAGACCATGGACTTTTACATGGAATTCAATCCTGTTAAGATTAATACAGAAAAATGCATCCATGTAAACTTTCATATACATGAAGAGAAAAGAGAAAAAAATAATTAAGGCAATGCAATATCATATGGTCATATCTTTGTCATTGGCCACATCAAGCTCAGAATTGACCATAAATAGAAACCTCCCTGAAGTTATGTACGGAAAACCATTTGCAAGTATCCCCTTATCCTAACCCTACTCCATATCCACAAATTCCCCAAAAAAAATGGAAAATAAAGAGAAAATGGCCATGAAAGAATAATTTGTTGACAAATAAAGTAACAAGCAACTTACTATTGGGTGGAACATTCGAGAAACGAAGCGCACAGTTGGCGGCTTATTTGGATAATCCTCTGTGACTGAAGTGTCAATTTAAACGTGCCTGAAAAGTCGCACAATTTCACACCTGAGAAATGAGCCCATTCTTCCCAAAATCACAGAAGTTGTCAATCAAGATAAAGGCATAAATACAAGACATACCATAGAGTGGTAAACAATACAGAAAGTCTTCGGACATCACAAGACTTTATTTGCATGGGACTGAATTTTAATCAGTAATATCATAAAGGTGAACCAACACAGACAAATAACTGCAATTCTGATCATAGTTTTCCAATAACAAAAAAAAATGGACCAAAGAATCAACAAATAGTGTTCCCTGCATATCAAGTATTACACCTATGTCACCTCGCAACTAGGTGCAATACTTGATATCCATAGTCTAATAACATGCTATCCAAAGAAGTATAATAAACCATTTAGATAATGCAACCTATTTACTGGCATTCATGCGGTAGATCAGTGAAGTTTTTAAAACATGACAGGTACAATCTCAAGAAATGATGATCCACATCATGTAACAAACCAAACAACACATGGTGACTAACAACACGAGATGGCATTAGCCGTATTAATCATAAGGATGAGTTTCACAATATTGATGCTAACAAATTAACTTTGAAGAGGCCTCACCTCCGTCCCACGGGGTGTCGTCAGGACTGCAATTATCAAACAAAAGGAGAAAGAGAGAGATATAATCAGCAAGCTCCGAGAGAATCTAGAAAAAAAATACTAATGATGCCTTAGAAAGCATACCCAAAAATGACAGCATTCCAAAGCATGATATTATTGTCCTGGGGGGCACCGCTGATCCCCGCAGGAGGATCCTGCTGCAAGCGCTTGAAGTCCCTCATCAGCCTCTTCCTTGCAGGAGTCGACATCCTCACACACCTGAATTTTCCAAAAAGAGACAAGTCAGACGAGAAAAAAGCTAACAAACGCACACGCTAATTGCTAGAAGGCTTAGTGGCCGAAACCCGACACCAATTTGTTGAACAACAGAGAAAGATCTTTCCTGGCGTTCCGCCAAACACGTTAGCAAAAGTCCCAAGGGACAGATGAAAACACATGAGACAAAATATGGTTTACTTCTCGAAGAAGACACGTAGTTCCAAGACAGAACGAGAACATCACCAAAATAACTCGTCAGTACCACAAACCCCGCCCCAACAGAGCACAATAGATGCCTACGTGATTAAGATCCCATCATAATACAGAGCTGAAATCGCAGAAATTCCCAAATCCTCAACCAATAGATGAAAGCAGCCACCCGCGGAACTACGGAAGGCCCACATGACCGCGCCACAGCAACCCAAAAGGTAGACATATGAATCATCCAACCACAGCGGGAAAGCTTGTGCTCTGCGCGCGATCGGTTCCTCACGCAGCCACAATTAGGGTTTCCAAACAAACCCACCGGCACAAACACGATCATCGCCACAAGAACACGATTGGTGAGAAAGAAGATACGGCCTTCACCTGTCCGCAGACGCGCGGAAAGTATCCAGGCTCCGCTAGGGTTTCAGCGCGCCACCATCGCGCACGGCCTTCGAAGACGGAGGGGGCGAGGGGCAGAAGAAATGGATCGCAGCGGCCACAACGAGTGAGGGGAAGGAGAAATAATGGTGACGGTGATCAGACAAGCGGACATAATATTCTTTTTTCTTCCTTTTTTTTTTGCAGAGATGTGATTGGATGGTGGCGGTGGATGGACTCCGTGGTCCCCACAGATCGCGACGGGGTGCGGACGCGGATTCCTTCCTTTTTCATAGTGGCAGCGTCTATTACAGCTGCGGTGGACCCGAGATTTCATCAATCCCCATGGTACCGTGTAACTTATCAAGGATCCGAGAAGGATGGCTCGTTATCTTGGATCTTAAACGGGAGGGGAGCGATCGAGAGTTTTCGTGTTGATCGTCCCGGTTAAGCTGGAGGGATCCGCGAGTCATGAGATGCGGCTTCGGATGTTTCTAGAGTGCAACGCTTTCGGGCCGGTGCTTTTTTCTGCCATTCGCGTTTGCACACCGAAGCTCGGTCGTGGGATGAAATCTGGACCGCGAATAGTCGGATTGACGGGTGGGATAATCTGGGCGGCCGCTCCCTTATTGGCTTTGCCACGTGGGCTGACGATATCTTTTCTCTTGAAAATTTATTAATACGGGGTTTTCTCGGACAAAAAATAACCTCCTTATTTACTATTCACTGAGACTGATTCGATTCGATCTACTTTTTTAAAAAAAATTTAAACTGGAACCGAATTGAGATGCATTGTAAAATCGAATCGAACTGACCTGTGAAATGTCATGAATCATTTTCAACTAAATCGAATGTTCAGATTCTTCAGTTCGAATTGGACCTATTGGGCTTTGATGTTTTTGGACTTTTTTATTACATTTCTATTTGCTAGATTGATTGACTTTTCACTTCTAATTTTGGTTGTAGATGTTGGACTTTCTATTTAATTTTTGTGTCAACTATCAAATAGATGATTTATAACATATACATGCCAATGTCCCTTAACAATAAGAATAACAATTAAAAATCATGCACTCAAACTTGCTAAAACTTAACAACCTATAGAATATCACATATTCACAATAGTGCATTCATGCATACTTAATAATTTGATAATCTCAAATCTGAGTACATTCACACATTCAACTATTCCCTTAACAATAAGAATAACAATTAAAAATCATGCATATACAATACGTTGATTCTCAAACCTTCACACTTACGTATTCTCCAACCGGAAATCCATGATCTACAGCAGCAGATTTCATAAGTCAACATGAAAAGTTATCTGCTAAGGGTCTGTTTGGCTGTATTAAAGTACTTTTATAGGAAAAAAGTTTTTTACGGAATAATTTTACATGGAAATTAAAAAACACGATCGGTCATTTGGATGTATGTAAAATATGTTTTAAAGAGACCACACGCTGGGATAGTTGCAGACGAAGGTTTTGTTGTAGGAGGCGGGGATGCCGAGGGGGTTGCTGTAACATTCCGGGTTTTGGCTTCCTTGGTGCTGTCCTTGGCGACGTGTTCTGAACGCGACGTGTTCCTGTCGCCTCTGTCTGAGAGGCGACGGTCCTTGTGTCACATTCCCGTTGTCTGTGGCTGGTGTGCCACGTGTCCGCAGCATAGGTATGAAGGCGACGCACCAGCTGCCGCGTTCACACTGAGTCGCCTACATGTGCGACACATGGTCTGGAGGCTGTCAGCTTGCAGAACACCTGTCGGAACTTTTGAGAAGGCGATGAGGTAGGCGTCGCATTCAGGTTGAGGATGTTGGGTTGAGTGTGAATATAATTCATTTCTCCTCACATTTTGATGATGACAAGTTGTGATTTTGATGCATAACCATTGGAACATGTAAAGTTATCACCTGAAATTATAATATTCAAAAGCATGTTTCTAAGCACATTATCATTGATATTCATGATAATATATTTAACTAATGATTTATGTGTTTATTTTCTCAGGGACAAACATTTCTTGTCAAGAAGTGTCGACACAACCATCAATGGTGTCGACACAATGGTTCAGAACAAAGGCAGAAATGTGAAGAAAAGTCCATCTCAGGTCGACACTAGTCCAGAGCAGGTCGACACTAGAGAGCTTCCTAGAAGGCCTGTTGTTCAGATAGCCAAAGCATGTCGACACCAAATGCAGGCAGGTCGACACTAGATGGCTCTTCCAGAAGGCCTGTTTTTCAGATGGCCAAAGCAGGTCGACACGAGATGAGATCAGGTCGACACTAGAGAGCCTTCCCAGAAGGGCTGTTTTGCTGTCTGGGACATGAGGTCGACACTGGATCATCTCAGGTCGACACTAGAGACCTCTCCCAGGGATTGCTCTGCCAGTCTGGGACAGTGTGTCGACACACCTCTTGGGCAGGTCGACACACTCCGGAATCTCTGTGACTTAAGATTCCTCCTGGACACGTGGCACCCTAGGGAAAAGGTAGATCAACCTTGGATCTTGCGCCCATGTACCCCAAGGGTATCTTTCGGATATTTAGGGTATAAATACCCTCCTAATGGGCACACATCCACAAGAGAATCTTCCAAGAGTCTCCAGAAACTTGAAGTGGCGGCTAGAGAGTCTCTCTCCCTGTTTTGCTCCCTCCTGTGCTTCCACACCTCAATTCACCCTTCTCTAAGCACAAGATCGAAGATTGATCAACATGAAGCATTAGGATCAACTTCAAGGGAGCAGATCAAGTAGAAGCCAGCAATTGTGAAGCACTCAAGGAAGATCCCAAGTTCAAAGTTGCAGAGCATCGGCAAAGGACTTCAAGTGATCAAGATCCTTCCAAGTCTGCTTCTACAAGGGAGTTTTTCTTGAAGAACAAGAACTGTCAACTTCATGTCTTGAGTCTTTCTTGTTTCTTCTTGGCTATTCTAGAAATTGTGCATAATCGATTGCATCAATTTTCTTGAATTGGCCTTAATAGATCAGATCATTGCTAGAGGATCTAGATCTTGTTGTTTTTGTTCTAGCAAGTGATTGTGAGCCTCTGTGCTCAGGGTTTTTGAGTCGTCGTACTCAAGTTGTGTGGTTGAGCAGTCTTGCTCAGAGTCTAGAGTAGTCTTGCTCTAGGTAGTGTGTGAGTTGTCTACTCAGTTGTGGAGTTGTCAGGCTCCAGTGTGGGTTGTGTTACCCAGGTTGTTAGTGGATCCTCACTGTGTGTGAGGGGTGGATGTAGGAGTCACGTGGTGTGATTTCTGAACCACCTAAAAATCTCTGTGCATTGTTTGCTTGTGGTTTGAATTTACTCTTCGTTAGATGAATGCATAGGATCGTTTGAATCTATCTAATCAACTTGTTTTTCACACTCCAATTGTTTAACTCACTTAATCTCTCTTCAGATCTGTGAAATTTGCTTTCAATCTAACTCTGATTCAAAGGTTTTTCAAAATTGGTTTAGCTTCCGCATTAGTTGGCATAGATCTATTCAACCCCCCCCCCCTCTAGATCTTGTCCACACCTTTTATCGATCCTTCAATTGGTATCAGAGCGGGTTTACACTTGATCTGATCTGATCTGAGTAGTTTCTGAGTGTTCTGTGTTGCCTGATTGCTTGCTTGTTTATTTTGCTGAGTGTTTCCTTCTTTGCACCATCTGTTTAATTAAATGGATTCCAGAGGATTCATAGCTGAGGGTCATTCCATAAATAGGCCATCATTCTTTAATGGAACAGACTATTCTTATTGAAAAATAGAATGCAAGTGTTTCTTAGGGCCCAAAATTATGAATCTGGAAAGTAGTGGAAGTAGGTCCCTATGAAAACCAGGGAGAGAAGACCTGGACTAGGGAACAATAAGAAGAGCTACATTGAATTATAGTGCCATGAACATGATTCAATGTTGTTCACCCCAAAGAGTACTCAAGAATCTCAATGTGCAAATCTGCCAAAAGATGTGGGATAAACTTGAGGTACTCTATGAGGGAACATCTCAGGTTAAAGAAACCAAGGCTAACATACTTGTCTCTGAATATGAATTGTTCATGATGAATCTAATGAGATAATCTCTGAAATGTTTGCCAGGTTCATGATCATAGTCAATGGACTAAAGGCCTTAGGTAAGGACTATACTGATGCTGACTTGGTAAGAAAGATTCTACCCCACTCTCTTCAATTTGGCACACAAAGCCACACTGTTATTGAAGATTCTAAAGATCTGTCCAAAATCTCTTTGGATGAATTGATAGGATCTTTAATGACATATGAAATCAATTTAATGAGAAATGAAGAACACATAATCAAAACCAAGCCAGTAGCATTAAAGGCCTCATCTAGTAACAAGGACAAAAGTCAGGATAAAACCAGTTCTGATGAGTCTGAGTCAAATGAGGATGAGATTGCCCTCATGACCAGGCAATTCAGAAAATTCTTGAAATATAAAGGAAAGTTCTCTGGTAAAAGAAATATTCATCAGGTAAAAGAAACACCTCCTTTTCTAATGCTAACTCCAACAAGAATAAAAAATCTGACGAAATTGTTATATGCTACAGGTGCAACAAACCAGGACACATGAAGGGAGAATGTCCTTAAAACAAGAAGGAGAAGCACAAAAGATTCACAAATTCAAGAAGCCGAAGGCCATGGTAGCTACTTGGTCTGATGAGGACACAAGTGGAAGATGAAGAAGAAGAAAATCCTCAAACTCTGAAAGCGAGGAGATTTGCTTCATGGCAAACAGCTCAGATGGAAAGGTAAGCACATCTTTTGAAGATTTTTCTGTTGAAGATTGGCAGGATGCTTATGCTGAATTAGTTGAAATATATACTGAAATGAGGAAAGAAAATAAGCATCTCAAAAAGAAAATTGAAAATATTTATCATAACCAATCTTCAAACAAAAGAATTTGTGAACTAGAGAATAAGTAACAGAATTAATGAAGAAAAAGAAAATCTTCTGAATCTGATTGATGAACTTAAGCTAGCTTCTCAAAAGGCCACCAATGAATTCAAAGACTTATCTGAAAAGCTGGAAAAAGAAAATCAAGATAAACAACAAAAGATTGAAGAAATCAAAATCTTGGAAACCAGCTAAGACAAAAAGATGAAGTCATTGAAACATTCACAAATGGCAAAGATAATTTAGAGGCCTTGTTGGGAACAAATATGAAATCAATCTCTCATGGACTAGGGTTGATAAACAAAAATCTAAGAAAGACAAATCCGGTGAAAAGAAGGATAAACATCACTAATCAAATTTGTTAAGGGCCCTAGTCTTGAAAATACAGAAGTCAAACAAAAATCAAGCAAAACACAAAAAAGTCAAAAACTCAGAACAAAGACAAGGCAACCAGGTCGACACAGTCACCTGACAGATCGACACCAGTCCACAAGAAGAAGGCTTCTGTGGCTGTTGTGTCGACACCAGTCAAGGAGAGGTCGACCTGCTCAACACCAACAAAGACAAACAACCAAATCAAAAATTCAAATAAAAATTTGAAAAATAAGAAAAAGTCAAAGGAAGTCATTCATGAAGAACATTGGACCTCCAAGACAGCATATCAAGCTGATTGGACCAATTCTTGGAGCCAATGGTATAACAACCCATGTTGGTATCATCCTCAATTTTTTCTTTCCAAACTTCATGTACCACACAATCCTTGGATTCCACCTCCTAATCTGAATTCTCATGCTCAAATGAAAAACACCCCTCCTACCAAAAACACTGGTGTTTTCATTCCTAAAGAAAAGAAGAAAATGAAAAAGTTAGAGAACACCAATGTCATAAAACCAAAATAAAACAAACCAAATTTGGATAGAAAAGATTTGATGAAAATGTCCAAACATTCTGATGGTCCCAACACTGTTTGGGTACCAAAATCTTCTCTTCATTGATTGATCTTGCAGGAAGGTCGTGCACCCAATTCAAACGTGTGGTTCCTTGATAGTGGTGTTCACGACACATGACTGGAGATAAAGCTAATTTTCTTTCCTGCTAGAGAAGGAGGAGGTTCAGTAACATTTGAGGTAAAAATAAAGGAAAGATCATTGGATCTGGAAAGGTTGTCAAACTTCCTCAAACTCTGTTGATAGTGTTTTATTAGTTGATGGTCTTGATTACACTTGCTCAGTATCAGCCAACTATGTGACAAAGGTCACAAAGTTGTGTTTGAATCTGATTTTGCAAAATAATTGATTCATCAACTGATAAAATTAAATTTTTGGAAAAAGGGAAAACAATGTTTATATGATTGACCTTAATAAAAACTTTTCTGAAAATCTTTGCTTTGTTGCAAATAAAGATGAAATTGCATGGACTTGGCACAAAAGACTTGGCCATGCAAGTTTCAGAACTTAAATAAATTGTTAAGGCTGAATCTGGTTAAGGGTCTTCCTGAATCCTTTTCAATATTGAAAATCAAGTTTGTGGGATCTGTGCCCAAGGAAAACAACCAGGAAATCTTTTAAGAACTTCAATGAGTACTCACATCTAGGCCACTAGAACTACTTCACATGAACCTTTTGGCCCAACAAGGGTTCTAAGTCTAAGTGGCAAGAGATATGGATTTGTAATCATTGATGATTTTACTAGATTTACTTGGTTATCTTCTTGTCCCACAAAAGTGATTCTTCCTTGAGTTCAGGAAATTCTGCACCACTGCCTTAACAAATTATTCATATAAAATCAAAATATTTTGACTGATCATGTGGGTGAATTTGAAAATCAATCCTTTTCTGATTTGTGTGCTGAATTTCATATATTCCACAAGTTTTCTTCACCAAGAACTCCAGAACAAAATGGAGTTGTGGAAAGAAAGAACAGAACTCTTGTGGAGATGGCTAGATCCATGCTCTTAGAAAGTAATTGCCCAAATCCTTCTGGGCTGAAGCTGTAAACACAGCAAATCACATTCTAAATAGAGCCTTGATCAGACCAAAAATCAGAAAAACCCCCTATGAACTATTGAAAAATAAAAAGCCAACTTTTCTTATTTCAAAACCTTTGGGTGCAAATGTTATGTACACAATAATAATAAAGAAATCTTGACAAATTTGATGCTAAAAGTCAGGAAGCCATCTTTCTTGGCTATTCTGAAGTGTCAAGAGCTTTCAGAGTGTACATTTTGAAAAACAAAACTGTTGAAGAGTCTCCTCATATTATATTTGATGAAAATTCCTTTTCAACTAACACTTCTAAATCTTGCAGGGATAAAACAAGACAGTGAAGAGGATGACTTCATTGTGGACTCTTCACCAACTGTTGAGGAGCTTGAAGACTGTGTGAGAACTTGAACAACAATTCACCATCTTCAAGTGGAACAGGTAACATTGCTCCAAATTTGAATACCCCTCAACAGGTAACTTCTGAACATCGAATTTTGAGAGATCACCCTTTGGATAATGTAGTTGGTAATTTACATGATAGAGTTAGGACTAGATCTTCATTCCTGCATGCTCTTGAAGAAGACCCACTAGCTCTAATTTCCCAAATTGAACCAAAATCAATTGATGAAGCTTATCAAGTTCTGATTGGATTAATGCCATGCATGATGAACTTCATCAATTTGAAAGAAATCAAGTTTGGGAATTAGTACCTAGACCTAGTGACCAAACGGTCATTGGCACTAGATGGTTTTCAGAAATAAATTGAATGAAAATGGTCAAGTCATAAGAAATAAAGCTAGGCTAGTTGCAAAGGGATATAATCAAGAATTTGGGATTGACTTTGAAGAATCTTATGCCCCTGTAGCTAGACTAGAAGCAGTTAGGATTTTCCTTACTTTTGCATCCTCCATGAAATTTAAAATCTATCAAATGGATGTTAAAAGTGCATTTCTCAATGGATATATAAGGAAAATTTTTGTTGAACAACCTCTTAGATTTGAAAATGAAAATCATCCTAACCATATTTTCAAGCTTAATAAGGCTCTCTATGGTCTTAAACAAGCTCCAAGAGCTTGGTATGACCGTTTGAGTTCTTTTTTGCTTGAAAAAGGATATTCTAGAGGTAATGTTGATCAAACTTTGTTCACAAAAACAGTCAAAAAGAAATAATTGCAGTCCAAATTTTGTCGATGACATAATATTTGGATCAACTAATAAAGCCTGTGCAATGAATTCTCCAATCAAATGAAAAATGAATTTGAAATGAGTTTAATGGGAGATCTAAAGTTTTTCTTGGGATTGCAGGTCAACCAAACACATGAGAGAATTTTCATCAGTCAAACCAAATATGTCAAAGAACTTCTAAAAAGGTTTGACTTTCAGAACCTCAAGCACTCCAACACACCAATTACTATAAATGCTAAGCTAGAAGAAGACTCAAATGGTAAGTCAGTAGACCCAAAGACCTACAGAGGTATGATTGGTTCTCTACTTTATCTTACAACTTCTAGACCTGATATTCAATTCAGTGTGTGTTTGTGCTAGATTTCAATCAAATCCTAAAGAAAGTCACATGCTAGCTGTTAAAAGAATTTTCAAATATCTTGTTGGAACATGTGATTTAGGAATTTGGTATCCTGCTAATTGCAAGTTAGATTTGATTGCCTATTGTGATGCTGATTATGCTGGTTGTAAATTAGATAGAAAAAGCACAAGTGGCTTGTGTTTGTACCTAGGTGGGTGCCTAATCTCTTGGGCTTCTAAGAAGCAACATTCAGTTGCTCTGTCAACTGCAGAGGCTGAGTATGTTGCTGCTGGTAGGTGTGGAACCCAATTCTTTGGGTGAAACATTAACTTCTTGATTACAACTAAGAGTTAGATTGTGTTCCCATCCTTTGTGATAACACAAGTGCAATAAATCTGTCTAAAAATCCCATTCAGCATTCCAGAACCAAGCATATTGAAATTAGGCATCATTTCTTGAGAGATGAGGTAGCAAAGAAATCTTTTGAACTCCACTTTATAGAAATGAAAAGCAAATTGCTGACATTTTCACTAAACCCCTTCCTGACAGTAGATTCTCATCTTTAAGGAGAGAACTTGGTCTTTGTAAATGTCCATTGGGATTGGTTGAGTGTTAGGCATCTTCTGAGGGGGAGTTCTTTGCATCATCATACTCATTTGCTTTCTTGATTCATCTCTCTCTCTCTATTTCATTTCTATTTCTTTTTGACAATAAACTATTCACCTCACATTGTGTTGAACTTCTTGGTATATCAAATGGTGATTTGAAGAAGGACAAGTTCTGCTTGTCTGGACACTTTCACTATGCGAGAGTATGTGTCCCGCCAAGTACCAAGGAATGAATATGCAATTGTTGAGGGGAGCATTTGTTGTTCAAAGAGAATTATTTCTGATTTCAAAAACTTGCATATCTTTATTCTGATGAAAAGTGGTTGAAATCCTCATCTCAGGGGAGCTAGAAAAATCACAAGTCATGTATTTTGAAAAATTCAAAACTTTCTTGCATTACATCAATTTCCTTGCATGATGTCCTCATTCAGTGTCTAGAGTCTCAAAATGATCCTTGAGTGATCTATTACATCATTTGTCAATTCTCACCTATATTCTTCAAAACTATAGAAATTCATATTTCTTTCTATGACTAAAGGATAATGTGTGTCTTGATCTTAAACATGTTTTTGTTTGCAATTGATGTTGGATATAGATGATATCTTTTTGTCAAAAACTCTCCAAAATCTATCAATTCAACAGAGCAATGGCACATGTGTGAGAAACTGCACACCTTCACAATGAATGAAGTGCCATGTATGTCATGAGGCACTAATGCTATCTCTGTTCAAAGGGGATTAAAAATTAAAAATCAATGCAAAACAAAATAAATATGCCTAATTTTTGATGATGACTGAGTAACTGGAAATATTGGCGTCTAAAAACGTATGTTTTCATGTCAAAAGGTCATCATTTACCCCTTTGAGACTTGATAATGGATAAATCTTCAGTATCCAGGACTATAGTGTGTAAAAAGCATTAGTTCTTGAGTGAACAAGATATATCTCATTTGATAGTTTGTTTCAAAACAAAATATATATGTCATTGGAGAATTTGTTTTAAAGAATCATTCTATCCATCATCAAGTTGTTCTTAAAAATGTTTACTATCAACACACCTGTTTTCAGTTTAAAAGATTTTTTTTATCTCTTTGGAATTGAAGAATATGGTAGTGTGTAGTTGATTGTTAATGTTTATATCCTTCAAATTATCATTTTAATGACTCAAGTCACTGAATAATCATATGCTGTTGGATATTGTGTAAAACTTGAATTGTGTTGAATTTTTGCAAAATTTAACAAATGAATTTTTAGTCTCTTAAATATCCTTGAAATGATTATTCCACCCATTGTTATCATTATAAGATGTCCCAAAAGTCACATAATTTTTCCATACTCAAATCCAAAATTTTTCATCAGGCCAGGTCGATACTACTCCATCTAGTGTCGACACACTTGACTCAGGTCGACACTCACCTCTTCTAGTGTCGACATGACCCCTGCCAGACTCAATAACGGGGGCACCGTTAAGCGTGTTGTTCCTGCGGGGTAGGTTATCAAAAACCCCCCTTTTCTTCTCCAGGTCGACCCGACGGTCGCCATTCTCTTGATTTCCAGCAGGCGATTTGAACTCTTTCCATCTCTTCTCTCCTCCATTCCATCTCCAACCGTTTTTCTCTCATCCCTCTCTCCATCATCCCCGATTCCACTCTGCTTCCATGGCACCCAAGCAGCTTCCTCGTCGTGGAGCAAAATCAAGGGCTTCGGCAAGGCCCAATCCGGCAGATGATGTTCTTCCCACTGAGAGGAGAACCAAGCATCGCCATGATCCTGCAGAGCAACCGAATCTTCATCTGCTAAGAGAGGTAGGGCATCCTCCTCTGGTCGAGGTCAAGGGGGTCTATGTACCCTAGGAGGAAAACCCTGGACTCTTCTCCTGAAATTTCTGAGAAGTCCTCATCCTCATCCTCATCCTCTTCCTCAGAGTCTCCCAGCCCACTAGGAGACCCCCTCCAAACCCTAAGTGCCGGGAAGACCATCCTGAAACCCAGGGCAGTGGATTTGGATGACAGTGAACTCATTGCTGCATTTCCTAAAGTCTTGAACTTTTTCAAATTCCAGTCTTGGCAGTCTTTCATATCAGAATTCGTATCATTTACCCTAGACTTGTACAAGAATTCTATTAGAATTTGGAATGCACAGAAGAAGGGTACAAGTCAAAGGTCAAGGGAATTGTCATTGACATGCCAACAGACCTAGCAGCCACAATCTTCAAGATCCCAGATGAAGGTGAAGACTACCACAACTTTGAATTTAATCTTCATGAAGCCTATTCATAATGACTGGTTTGCCTGCAGATGAGTCTGATCTTAAGCAAACCCATGTCACAAAAATCAATACCAACACCTTCCCCCTGTGTTGAGGCTTACTCACATGCTCACTACCATCATACACCTCAAGGTGGTGGGAGAGATAGGCTTACAGATATTCAAAGGTTTGTGCTGTATTGTATGAGCAAGGACATCAAGATAAATCTCATGTCATCATGTATCAAATTATCTCTGAGACCACTAGGGCAGATTGCATAGATCACTTCCATATGCAGCCCATTTGACTCAAGTATTCAATCATTTGGTGGGTCTTTAGAGAATGAAAAATCTGAGAAGATTCCTAAGTCCAACATCTATTGCTTTAAGCATGTTCAGAAATTCATGGGCTTTAGGATTGTTGGTGATCAGGTAAGGAGAGGGCCAGCTGCAGTAGAGGCCCCTGTGGCTCAGGAGGATCAGCCTCCAGTTCAAGAGGAACAGTCGAATACCAGAGGAACAACCTCTAGCTCCAGAGGATTAACCTCAAGTTCATGAGGACCAGCCTCCTATAAATGAGGATCAGCCTCATGCGGAAGATGAAGTTGAGGAACCTTTCATTGCCCCTCACTCTCCTCAACCTCAGCCCTCCTCCTCCATGCACCTTGAACCTGAAATCCCATCATTTTCTCCAAAACACCTAGTTCAAGCATCCTCTTCCTTTGGTGGACCTTTTGTTCCACCAGAGTTGTACACCTTCCTAAACGATAAGTTTGATGCTTTGAACACCTCCATTCAATCCATGTCAGAAAACTTTGAATGGATTCAAAGGTTGGAGAACTCAGTGTCTGCCAGGTTTATTGAACAGAAAGCAGCCTCAGACCATGCTACTCAAAGATTCAATAGGCTAATTGGCACCTTGGCTGATGCTTCAATGGATCCAGAGCATCAAGAGAGTTGGAGACAGAGTCCTTAGGGAATTTTGGCAAATTCCCAAGCTGATGTCTTCAACACAAAGGAGACACTATCTCAGATAAGCAAGACAAGACTATCATTTGCACACTTAGTGGATGACTTGGGGAAAGTATGAAGAATCTCTTGCTCACATAGATGAAGAGATGTCTGCACTCAAGAAAGAATTCAAAGTATTGAATAGGCCTGGTTGGTCAGCTGGATCTTCATCTTCATTCAGCCAATGTCAAATGAATCACTGCAATTCAATCTGCCATGTCAGAAAACTCAGAGAGAATGAGCATCTTCTACACACAAGACTCTCAACTATCCAAGCTCAGATGAAGTTTAGTCTAACTTCAATGGAAAAGAGGCTAACGGATATGAGACTATTTGTTACCCATTCCTCCTCCTCCTCTCCTCCCAATAATGTAATTCTTTTGATAATGTCAAAGGGGGAGAAGTTATTTGAATTGTAATGTTCACATCTTGAATGAAATGAAATGAATAGAATTTATGTGCCTATTTTTGTGCCTTAAATGTGATTGCAAATCTTTTGAATGATGTGAATGTGATGAATGCTTGTCAAGCTGCTTGACCTTTGTGTGCAAATAGCTTATTTCTAGTAACATTGTGTCTATCATGTGTATAAATTTCAATGTCACTAAAAAGTGTCAAAAGTCCTTGACAAGTATAAATAAAAGAAATGAAAATGCTAAAATCACATTTCATTGAAAATTTCCAATTCCAAATGAACTTAATGTTGCCATCATCAAAAAGGGGGAGTGTTGGGTTGAGTGTGAATATAATTCATTTCTCCCACATTTTGATGACGACAAGTTGTGATTTGATGCATAACCATTGGAACATGTAAATATATCACCTGAAATTACAATATTCAAAAGCATGTTTCTAAGCACATTTATCATTGATATTCATGATAATATATTTAACTAATGATTTATGTGTTATTTTCTCAGGGACAACATTCTTGCCAAGGAAGTGTCGACACAACCATCAATGGTGTCGACACAATGGTTCAGAACAAAGGCAGAAATGTGAAGAAAAGTCCATCTCAGGTCGACACTAGTCCAGAGCAGGTCGACATTAGAGAGCCTTCCCAGAAGGCCTGTTGTTCAGATAGCCAAAGCAGGTCGACACCAAATGCAGGAGGTCGACACTAGATGGCTCTCCCAGAAGGCCTGTTTTCAGATGGCCAAAGCAGGTCGACACGAGATGAGATCAGGTCGACACTAGAGAGCCTTTTAGAAGGGTGTTTTGCTGTCTGGGACATGAGGTCGACACTGGATCATCTCAGGTCGACACTAGAGACCTCTCCCAGGAATTGCTCTGCCAGTCTGGGATAGTGTGTCGACACACCTCTTGGGCAGGTCGACACACTCCGGAATCTCTGTGACTTAAGATTCCTCCTGGACACGTGGCACCCTAGGGAAAAGGTAGATCAACCTGAGATCTTGTGCCCATGTACCCAAGGGTATCTTTCGGATATTTAGGTATAAATACCCTCCTGATGGGCACCCATCCACAAGAGAATCTTCCAAGAGTCTCCAGAAATTGGAAGTGGCGGCTAGAGAGTCTCTCCTCCTTGTTTTGCTCCCTCCTGTGCTTCCACACCTCAATTCACCCTTATCTAAGCACAAGGATCGAAGATTGATCAACATGAAGCATTAGGATCAACTTCAGGGGAGCAGATCAAGTAGAAGCCAGCAATTGTGAAGCACTCAAGGAAGATCCCAAGTTCAAAGTTGCAGAGCATCGGCAAGGGACTTCAAGTGATCAAGATCCTTTCAAGTCTGCTTCTACAAGGGAGTTTTTCTTGAAGAATAAGAACTGTCAATTCATGTCTTGAGTCTTCTTGTTTTCTCTTGGCTATTCTAGAAATTGTGCATAATCGATTGCATCAATTTCTTGAATTGGCCTAATAGATCAGATCATGCTAGAGGATCTAGATCTTGTGTTTCTGTTCTAGCAAGTGATTGTGAGCCTCTGTGCTCAGGGTTTTGAGTCGTCGTACTCAAGTTGTGTGGTTGAGCAGTCTTGCTCAGAGTCTAGAGTAGTCTTGCTCTAGGTAGTGTGTGAGTTGTCTAACTCAGTTGTGGAGTTGTCAGCTCCAGTGTGGGTTGTGTTACCAGGTTGTTAGTGGATCCTCACTGTGTGTGAGGGGTGGATGTAGGAGTCACGTGGTGTGATTTCCGAACCACCTAAAAATCTCTGTGTATTGGTCTGCTTGTGGTTTGAATTTACTCTTCGTTAGATGAATGCATAGGATCGTTTGAATCTATCTAATCAACTTGTTTTTCACACTCCAATTGTTTAACTCACTTAATCTCTCTTCAGATCTGTGAAATTTGCTTTCAATCTAACTTGATTCAAAGTTTTTTCAAAATTGGTTTAGCTTCCGCATTAGTTGGCATAGATCTATTCAACCCCCCCCCTTCTAGATCTTGTCTACACCTTTTATCGATCCTTCAGAGGACGCGACAGGCATCTTGTCGCGACCTCAATTCCGAGGGTTAATCCTGCAGGCAACCTCGTTTCTTCACTTTTCTTTCCCTCCTTCTTCCCTCCTCCTCTCCGAGGTGGGGAGGCTTCCCCCTTCTTCCTCCGGTGGCTTGGACGTGGTGGAGTCACCGGCGAGCTCGTGGCAGAGCGACGGAGCATCGTGGAGCGAGGAGGAAGCGGTTGAGGCTTCATGAAGGCCCATTTGGGTTCGGTTCTTCGTTCTCTGTAGGGATCTCTTGTTCCCATACTTGTTGGAGTGGATGGAGCTTGTTTTAGAGCGATCTGCCCCGTGCTCCGTGTGCTCTTGTGGTTTGCATGGGCGGATGCTTGCCGGTGGTGCTCCTTCCACGTGTTTAAAGCTTCGTGCATGTTGTGTGTGGGCGAGGAGAGGTGGTGTGTTGCCCCTCGAGCCCTCTTTTACTTGCTTTCGTGGTATGCTCCCCTCTCCCTTGTGTTTGGAGGTAGTTTTGTAGCTTGTGGGACCATGGTATGGCCCCAATGCTCAGTTCGAGCTTCTATCTGGGGTCGCGATAGGTTAGCTGTCGCTACACCAGACAGAAGGCGACGTGCAACATGTCGCGTTCTGGTGGCGACAGGTTGTTCGTCGCATTCCCCTTTTCTTTTCAGTCTCCGAGTTCTGATCGTGGCGGACGATGGCTCGCGTCCAGTTGGTTAGAGGGAGGTCTCTCCAACTTGGCACGAGGACAGTCCTCCTGTGTGGGCCATGGTCTTGTGGCCCTTGGGGTATGGGACTTGGGGTGGTTCTGCCCCAAAGGCCTGCCTTCAGATGAGGAACACAATGGTTCAATACATCGCATTCTGAATCTGAAGGTGACACCCCGTGTGTCGCTTTCTAGTGGCGACAGGTCATCATCGCGTTCTGCTTTGGGTTGCAACGATCTCCTTGTCGCCTTCTTACTTCTGTGTCATTTGGCTGCGGGCCGGTGGGCCCGCTTGGGGTTCGGCCTTCTGATGCTGAACGCGACGGCTCGACACGTCGTGTTCATGTCAGAAGGCGGCCCCTGGTCGTCGCAACCTGTTGGCGACAGGTGGTCGTCGCGCCTCCTGTTCAGAAGGTGACGCACCTATAGTCGTGTGTTCTGGTTGCTTGGTTTCTTGTTCTGCCTAGTGGGTTTCGGGTTCTCGGTCGTGCCGTGTGTGCCGGCGTTGGCCAACGGCCCTTTTGGAGGTTGTTCCGGAAAGGGGTGTCGTGCGTGCCTATGCCAGCTAGGCTTGTTTAGTTACGAGCCAGCGGTGCCGTTTCTATGGTGGTTGCCACGCCAGTGTTCTCTTTCCCCCATGCTCGGCATTTTAGGGCTTGTCCGCGAGACAGGTTGTTACCGTTTCCTGGGACCCCTAGCCCCCGTGCTTGTGTCAGAGGGTGTTGCTCCGGGCGGCGGGCGTGCTCAAGTCTTGGACTTGGAGCAGAAGGGGAAAACGGTGGGGCAACGGCGTGAGCCGTTTGTAGAGCTCTCTTAACTAGTCTGGGTATCCGAGGTGGTTCAGGCGCTCGTCTGGTGCGGACCAGCTAGTCCTTCTCAACTACCACGCTCTGCGTTTGTTCTGGAGCCACGTAGGGAGGTCAGGCGTGGGGCCGTAGTTCAGCTGGACTGCAGTGGTTGTGGTTGTGGTTGCTTAGTCCACGCGTCTCACTTCGACCGGAGGGGAGACCTGGGCTAATGCACTTGTGGCGGTGGATTGGTTGTTCTTGTTGTGACGTTGCTTTACATGTGTTTCCAAGAATGGCTTCTCGTTGCCCTAGCTTGCACGGGGGTTGTAGCTTAGCCGTGTCTAGTTCTGTGGGCTTGGCTAGTTTGGCCTCGTGGGTTGTATTTAGTGGTTTCCATTCTGCAGGTTCTCTCGGGGTGTCGAGTGTTGACACCTGACTGCTGTTTCTATAACCCGTTCCTTGGTTCCATTCGCGGTGGCACCGGTAGGTGTAGTTCTCTGACCTCGTAGAGTGTCTGAGGTGCAGGTTGGTTCTACTTGTGGGCCCTCGACCTCGTGGAGGTCTGAGGTGGCCGTGCCTGTGGTGAGACGTTGCTTCTCACTTGGTTGCTCGGTGTCTCTTGGGGTGACACCTGGTTGTTCCTTCCTGACCTCGTGGAGGTCTGGGATGTTGGGTGCTTATGTCGTGAGACTCTAGTCTCACGTGGTCGCTCCGGTGTTCCGTGAGCTTCTTTGTCTCGGTGGGTGTGTGCCGAGGGTTTGCTTCCACATGTGTTGACTCCGCTGGTTCTGCGGGAGTCGTGTTTGGGCTGACCTGGGTTGTGTCGAGGCGTTTCTCTGTTTCCGCTGCTTTTTATACTCTGTGGTAGGCGTTTCTTACTTTACTTCTTTGTAGAGTAGTTTTGCTTCCGCTTGTTGGAGTTCATGCTGCTCTGGCTAGTAAGGGATTGGTTATCCTTACTAAGCCTTGTTTCGCGAGGCTCACCCCCCTACTCTCTTCAGGTAGGGACACCGCTGTTATAGGAGTTCGTTGTTCGGAGTCGTCGTGGTGGCGGTTTGTAGCGATGCATTGCCAGCAGTGTGAGTTGTGAGTGTGAGCGCTTGTAGTGTGAGTTGAGAGTGTCCTTTTTGAAAGTTCTCGGGATATGCCCCTTAAGAACTGCACCTTTCTTTCTGTACCTGTACTTTATTTGGGACAGTTTTTTGGTCCTCTTTTGAGACGGCAGCAAGCTAACCTAGAGGGGGGGTGAATAGGTTTTCTGAAATCTGAAACAGAAACTTAAACACAGAAAATTATCACTTGAAAGTTTGGTTAGTTTAGTGTGTTAAAGAGTAGCAGTGCGGAAGCAAATAAACAATCTCACAAATGACACAAGGAATTATCCTGGTTCGGCCCTTCGCACATGGAAGTCCTATGTCCAGTCCCCAAGCAACCTCTTGGGATTTCACTAACCAAGGGTACAGTCCCCTCAAGGACAATACAACACCCAGTACCCCAGCTGGTCTTCTTCTCTTTCCGGGCAAGAAGGCAGCCACTTCTTTTACAGGTCAAGAAGCCAACCTCCTGGTACAAAAACCAGTGCGGTCTACTAGACACAAATCTCTAGCTAGGTTCTACACTGTATACAGTTCTATAGCTGGACAAAAATCTTTCTTAGAAAAGAAAGATCAGACCGAGAGCTATTATAAGAGGAACACTAAGAACTAGCTCACAGTCAAGGACTCTCCCCCAAATTTACAATGAGCGTAGAGAGAGAATGAGAGAGAGAAGAAAGCTTGAAGGAGGCTTGAATGCTTGAGACGCTTTTCATTGCTTCTTCTTTGGCTCAGGCTCTTTCTCTCTTTCTCTGAGTGTATGTGGAGTTGGTTCTTCACAGATGTACACTCCTTGAATGATTCAGGAAAGCTCTACTTCTTGTTCTTCAACCTTGCTTCATCTTTTATATGAGCAGCTTTTGAATAGATCCGTTGAAGAGATCCATTGGAGTTCTAGCCGTTGCTCTCTTCTCTTCATTTGTCATAATATATAAGAGAGTGTTAGCAAAAAAGAGTGTTTATGATAAACGGTGCATACCACTGGTTTCTGCTAACATGATAAAAATAGTAGTTCTCTTTTTCTGACAAGACTCTGAAATACGCATGCAGCTTTTTCTGTCAGAAGATATTTGACTTTCATTGGCGCCAAAAAGCACTTAAATAATCGATGTTTAATTGAAGTGAATTGTTGTTTAAGTACTTATCAAATCGTTATGATGAACACATCGTCATTTAAGTGAAAGCAAATCGTTATTATAAGATAGGCAAATCGATGGGCAAATCGATGGTTCTTACTTATCAAATCGTTATGAGAACCAAATTGATATGAGAGCAAATCGTTGTTCTCACTTATGAAATCGTTATGAGAACCAAATCGATATGAGAGCAAATCGTTGTTCTCACTTATGAAATCGTTATGAGAACCAAATTGATATGAGAGCAAATCGTTGTTCTCACTTATGAAATCGATGTGAGAGTGAAATAGATATGAGACCAAATCATTATGGAACTTATCAAATCGTTGTTAGAACCGAATCGGTTCTCACTTATGAAATCGTTATTCGGTTAAATTGATGTTCACTTAACGAATCGTTATTAGAACAAAATGGGTGTTTCTCATATGAATCGTTATCGGTTAAATTGATGTTTCTTAACGAATCGTTACATAATCAAATCATTGTGTAACTTATCAAATCGTTGTTAGTGAAATCGATGTGGCACTTTGAATAGAAATCGATGTATATTGAATGAACATCGATTTAGCATTTTAGTGCACTATATACAACGATAATTCTAATAAATTATATTTATTAGGAAATCATGATATTAAATATATTTGATAATATTAATCATAATTTGTTATCATCAAAATATAAGGATAAAATATAAGAGTGGTTCAACAATCTCCCTTTTTGGTGATGACAAAATTTATGAGAATTTTGACAAAAGTACTAAGGCATAGAACCTACAGAAAATTCATAGATGATGCACGTTCTCCCTCTTTTTGTCACTAACAAAAAAGGAAGTATCTTACCATATATTTTCTCCCCTTGAGAGAATTTCTTATCATTGAGGGGTTCAGCAATGATAGTTGATAAGGAATAACTCCCCCTTAATCTGTGCTCCCCCTGAGCATGAGACTCCCTCTTAATGTGAGGCAAGTCAGATCTTGTTGCTCTTGACCTTTGACATGGTTTGTCAAGTCTTCAGAATTATTGCCTACATTTATCTTTAAGAAAAATACTTGCAACATTGTTAGTAGCATTTAGTTTACGAATACAACAACAGAAATGGAAGTTAAGAACGGAAACTAAAACTAAAGGATGACTACTCCTCTTCAAATGAAGAGTGGTAGTCACAATTGGATGTTTTTGAACATCCTAACCATACCCATTTGAATGTCTTTCCTTTTGTTCATCAAGAGTAGATAGACATTTTCTTCTTTAATGTTGAAGCTACCTGAGGAGTTGTTTACGAAGGTGTCTTCTGAGGAGTTACTTGGATTTTATGAGCCTTATCCTCGGCTTTTTCTTCATCAGAAGCTTCTTCAACGCTTATTTCTTCAGAGATATCCTTTTTGAAAAAGATATGAGGCTCCCTCTCAACCTGAGGTTCCTCCTTTACCTCTTCTTCTTCATGTGGAAGGAAACTTCCTGAGGTGCTTCCTGTTGCTCCCCTGAATGGTGACAGTTGGAGAAGATGGTGTTATACCTTCCTGTTTGTTTCTTTAAACACTTGAGCATCAGTAGGTATTCATCCGTAATGGGTTCCTTCATATGTGAGCTTCAATTTGTCCCACATATCTTTAGCAGATATACATGCGGATACTTTACTGAATTCTATTTTAGATAAAGCACAACATAATAGTTTTTTGCTTTAAAGTTTAATGATTAATTTATTTTTATTTGCATGTAATAGCAGTGGTGCCTTTTGCAGGAATAACAGTAAAATCACCTACCTCTATTACCTGCTACAGATCAAAGTCTGTGCCTCGAATGAAGCATTCCATTCTCATCTTCCAGTATTGGTAGTCCTCTCCATCAAAGAATGGAGGTCTGGCGACTGATTGACCTTTAGCATATCCTTGAGCTGCCATGGACCTTTGCTCTAAGATCGTTGGATCTTTTTGAATGTTCAGAGACCCACTTGATACAACTTGTTGGTCCTCTTTTGAGACGGTAGCAAGCTAACCTAGAGGGGGGGGGGGGTGAATAGGTTTTCTGAAATCTGAAATAGAAACTTAAACATAGAAAATATCACTTGAAAGTTTGGTTAATTTAGTGTGATAAAGAGTAGAAAGTGGAAGCAAATAAACAATCACATAAATGACACAAGGAATTATCCTGGTTCGGCCCTTCCCACATGGAAGTTCTACGTCAGTCCCCAAGCAACCTCTTAGGATTTCACTAACCAAGGGTACAGTCCCCCTCAAGGACAATACAACACCCAGCACCCCAGTAGTCTTCTTCTCTTTCCCAGGCAAGAAGGCAGCCCACTTCTTTACAGGTCAAGAAGCCAACTCATGCTACAAACCCCAGTGCGGTTCTGCTAGACACAAACCCCTATCTAGGTTCTACACTGTATATAGCTACAGCTGGACAAAATCTTTCTTAGAAAAGAAGATCAGACCGAGAGCTATTACAAGATGAACACTAAGAACTAGCTCACAGTCAAGGACTCTCCCCCAAATTTACAATGAGCGTAGAGAGAGAATGAAGAGAGAGAAGAAAGCTTAAAGGAGGCTTGATGCTTGAGACGCTTTTTGATCGCTTCTTCTTTGGCTCATGCTCTTTCTCTCTTTCTCTGAGTGTATGTGGAGTTATGGTTCTTCACTAGATGTACACTCCTTGAATGATCTTCAGGAAAGCTCTCTCTTGTTCTCAACCTTGCTTCATCTTTATATGAGCAGCTTTTGAATAGATCTGTTGAAGAGATCCGTTGGAGTTCTAGCCGTTGCTCATCTTCTCTTCATTGTCTTATCAGACTCTGTGGTCTTCGAGGTCTGTGGTCATAGAAGGAGTGTTAGCATAAAAGAGTGTTATGATAAACGATGCATACCACTAGTTTGCTAATATGATAAAAAATAGTAGTTCACATCTTTTTCCGACAAGACTCTGAAATACGCATGCAGCTTTTTCTGTCAGAAGATATTTGACTTTTCATTTGACGCCAAAAAGCACTTATCGATGTTTAAATTGAAGTGAATCGTTGTTTAAGTTACTTATCAAATAGTTATGATCAACAAATCTTCATTTAAGTGAAAGCAAATCGTTATTATAAGATAGGCAAATCGATGGCAAATTGATGTTTCTTACTATCAAATCGTTATGAGAACCAAATCGATATGAGAGCAAATCGTTGTTCAACTTATGAAATCGTTATGAGAACCAAATCGATATGAGAGCAAATCGTTGTTCTCACTTATGAAATTGATGTGAGAGTGAAATCGATATGAGACCAAATCGTTATGGAACTTATCAAATCGTTGTTAGAACCAAATCGTTGTTTCTCACTTATGAAATCGTTATTCGGTATTAAATGATGTTCACTGAAACGAATCGTTATTAGAACCACATCGTTGTTTCTCACTTATGAAATCGTTATTCGGTTAAATTGATGTTTCACTTAACGAATCGTTGCACAATCAAATCGTTGTGTAACTATCAAATCGTTGTTAGTGAAATCGATGTGGCACTTTGAATAGAAATCGATGATATTGAATGAACATCGATTTAGCATTTTAGTGCCTGTATACAAGGATAATTCCAATAAATTTATTTTATTAGGAAATCATGATATTAAATATATTGATAATATTAAATAAATTTGTTATCATCAAAATATAAGGATAAAATATAAGAGTGGTCAACAATGTTGTATTAAATTCTTCAGTAATGTACAACCTTTCTGGTTATAGTTATTTGAATTCATGGCTTATCTCACTGGACTAAATTCTAACCCTTCAGGGTCTTCGGATCTGTGGGTGGCGGCACGACCTTCG
>JACBKR010001152.1:0-45821 GCA_014218235.1 Colocasia esculenta | reverse complement strand
TAAATATAAAAAATTATTGATGTATAAATATTGACATTAAGTCGACCTAATAATATTTAAGGTAATTTGTAATGGACAAAAAATAAACTAAAATTATCATAATTGATCATCTCTTAATTAACTTATATTTAAATTATCATCTCAATTAAACTTCATTTGGACCAATTAGATATATCAAATGTGAGGAAAGAAAAAAAAAGAAAAAAAAGAAAGGGGTGGGGTGGGAAGAGCAAGAGCCATGGCATAGTATGAGTCGGCGCCAACCATGCTTAATATATATAGAGATGGCAGCTACCATCAGAGTTTTAGCCATCTCCATATATTTTTAATTACGTTAAAAGGGGCTTATAAAAATTGTTGATACTGGTTTCTTTGATAATCAAATAAGGAGACTGAGGATAAACTAAACATGTATAAACTATCTATGTTTATGAATTTTTTTGGTTGGAGATAATCTAATGAAAGATAATTATAAAGAGAGAGAAATTTAATGTGATGTAGTGTAATGTGATAGGACGTATAGAGTTATCACTATTTTATCGCTAATTTGACATCACTTATCTATGTATATATAAGGGGATACATAATTTTCTAAGAGAAAAGTACAGTATTAATAAGTTATCTTTAAGAATAATTTTTATCTATGCTCCACAGATGGGATATCTATCCCTTCCTAACACATTATATCTTACTTAATTTTTATCACTTGTGGTTAAACTAAATAGGTTATTAAATTGGCCGATGAAAAATAAATGGGGGATAACACATCCTGGCCAGTTATCAACCCTACCCCACAAAGGTCTATGGCCTTGTAATGATTTTAGCAGCTCTCAGACTTGCTAATCTCGGTTTGATCATGTTGGTTATTTTGTGTTGGATTCTTCCGGGAAGGTGGGCGTGCTAAATACCCATCCACTTCATTAAAATCTCCCTCTTATGTTGTGTTTTTCCTCGTATGGTTTCTTTTTATTTTTGTATTTCTATCAACTCTATTGTGCTACAAACCTATGTTACTTCATCAACTACGAAACAATTTAGTGTAAAACAAAAAGAGGTACAAATAGCTTCTTCTCATTCTGATTATCCAAAGGTGGTTTCTGATTCAATTCCCATCTTTCATAAAATTTTCCGGTTTCTGAGAGAACCCATTGTTCATAGTTATCTTTGAGAAAGAGATCTGCGTGGATATGATTTGTTTGACTGTTCAAAGAAACGCACGATGATGTGATCTCCACTTGTCTTCTGATGTCTTTGTCTCTTTGTACTTTTTCGTACGTAACAAAAAAGTCTCGCTTGTTGATCGATGCACAACTCACATGCGGCGTTCATTGCTTCAAAATTAAGAAAACCCAACATATCTATTTGAACTTTTGACTATTTCTAATTATTTATCGTTTATGCGTAACTTAATTTTAAACATTTTAGTTGAAAATTCAGCAGATATAGGTATAGACAGAAATCTAACTAATTATATGTAGGAGAGCAAAGAAGGAATGGAACCGATCATTTTCAAATAAGATATTATATATATATATATTATTTTTAACATTAATAATTTCAAAATTAATACTTTATATACAACGCATTAACCAAAGGACTGTGCTAGTGCATGACAGAAGAGATTGACTAGTGCGAACTTTGGACGTACGTCCCCCTCTTGCTGATAGATTATGCCAGCAAGAAAATGGGAAGTTAAATGATATCTACAAAGATGGGACGACCAGTTTGAACATTAATTGAACGCCCCCTCTAGCTGATCATAAGATTATGTCAGCAAGCAAATGGGAAGTTTTGGGAATAATATGTATAAAGAGAAAATTATTTATTGAAAGACTAATTTTGTAATAAAATTAATGTGAATTGTAAGAAAATAATCCCACCATTTGAAATGACTTGATTAGATCCTTCACTCTTTCTATATCAATGAGGAGATTACTTCTCTTGCAATATTTCACATCAACTTTGATACGAAAACTAGTCTAACAATCTCATACATTAATGATCGCACGGCACCTCTTGGTGTTCACGAGCTTCCTTATTTGAATGTTGATGCGAAAAAGTCAAGTCCTTCCATTTCCTTTCACACGTACGTGATCTGCAGATTTGAACATCTCTGAAGTTTGGAGAGGCCGGCCTGGCTACTTGCCGGACAAGGCAATACCTCGCTCTTCCCCGCTGCTCTATAAATACTGTAGCAACACCTCATGTAGTGGCATCCCATCATCAAACAAAGTTTCTCAGGTATTACTGCAGAAGGAAGAAGGAGGAGCAGGAGATATGGCTTGCAAAGGTGAGGAGAACTTATATGTTACAAGGAGCTAGTGTTTCTTTTCCAGTTCCTTGTGAGATCATAGCCAAATGCTTGTGCGGATTTCTATTAAACTGTACATTCTAAAATCTGTAGTTTCGTCTCTAAACCTTTCAGGAGACATCATAAATTTGTGCGTTGTCTTAGCTATATATGTATATACACTCATTTAAAATTATGAGAAAAGGTTAGTGTATGCAACCGCCCGTTTGATGGCGTGCAGAAGGTTATTCTCTAAAATTATTGTATTTACATATATACTCTCACATCTAATAAATTTATTGTATTGTGTTTACATATATACTCTTACTTCCAATATACGACCAATCAAATATCTTAACCTGATAAATTTTTTACCAACTCTTAATTTCTCATATTCACTGCCTGTGTGAAAGATCCCACAGGGCAAAATTACGGGCCACAATGCGCACGCATACTTTTCTGTGTCACTACAGACCATGTATATGTATC
Organism: Colocasia esculenta; assembly: GCA_014218235.1. Classification (NCBI taxonomy): domain Eukaryota; kingdom Viridiplantae; phylum Streptophyta; class Magnoliopsida; order Alismatales; family Araceae; genus Colocasia; species Colocasia esculenta. The sequence goes on along the minus strand of JACBKR010001152.1, from coordinate 43,042 downwards.
CATCTGACTAATATACAGAAAAACTTGAAGTTAATTAATATGGTCAGTGTATGAGTACCGTATGTTCTATAGCACACATCTGGCTGGGGTATCATGTAAACTCATATCCTTTCTTTAGTTGAGCTCAAAACAAGTACATTCAGAAATTTGTCTCATCATCTATATATAGATATTGTGCAATCTCTGCGATCCAATCTGAACTAGTAGCTGCTGCTCGTATTCTTTGTATTGCATGAATGCCAATGGTGAGAAGGGAAGAGCTCGTGGCCGGAACTCGTCGGGGTGAAGGGGACGAAAGCCGAGGCAACAATCGAGAGGGAGAACTATCGGGTGGACGCAATCATCGTGAGCGAGGGGTCAAGCGTCATCACCGACTTCCGCTGCGACAGGGTGTGGGTGTGGGTGAACAGGCATGGCATCGTCACCAGGACTCCCTTCATCGGCTAGAAACACCAACCCAGTCGTCGGCGTGAGTGTCACCAGATATTAGTAGCCGAGTGCGTATATATGTTGTCTCCAATAAATGTTTAAGGCCATACATACATGGTTCATGAATAAATTCGCTGAGGGATCATATATATATATATATATACATTAATCCCATCATATGTATCCTTGTTCCATGTGAATAAATATCGTGAAGAATAAATAATAAGCTTGTTCCACACATAAATGTATGGTATAGGGGCCTCTTTTATCTAGCCCAGTTTATCACGAAACTGTCGTAAACATAGGATCCATAAAACTATTAGGAGATCGCATAGCTTCAGGACATTTTTGAACTTATATATATATATATATATATATATAATATATATATATATATATATATATTACGGTATAACAAAACAAGTGCATAAGTGCAATCATTTGAGTACATCTAAGTTATTTTTGAAAATTTAGAGGAGTGCAAGACATATTGTAAATATGACTATAGGGATATACGTGCAAAGAAAGTTAGAAAGGAAACCTTTTTCTTTTAGTGGTGAAGCAGACAATTGAGAAACCCTACTTTTAACAGAGAAGAGAAAAATTTATTGTACTTGTTGCATTTGCAAGTGCAATAAACTGACATTAGTGTAAATTGTAAGTTCCAAAATATTACTTTTAGGGTTTACAAATATTGACTATACTTTTGATAATAATTTGGGTTCAAAATATAAATCTTAAACTTCAAAATACAAATCTTGAGTTTCAAAATATAATTTTTATTTTTGACTTCAAAATAATGACTTTAGATCCCACTGCATGTCACTGCCACAAGTACCGTAGCTGGCCACTTCTACCTACTACTCCCTCTATCTTCTTACTCACGTGGCTGCCATTCTAGTGTAAATACACTTACTACAATTAGACAAGTGCAGTATATCTCTCTTTTAACGGAACCCCTGATAACTTCCACAGTGATTAAGGTGGGCCAGAACAATTTAGAACATACATGAATTTGGTTCGATGACTAATGAGTTAATCACAAATATTGTTACTTTTATTTTAGGCGATGTAAAAATAGATTTAGATATAGGCCCCGTTGATAACTCTTAATGAGCATCTAAATCTAAATTAATTATTTTTAAGATTTTAGATTATTTGAAAAAAATCTGATAATCACTTCAATTTGAAAAATCACTTAATTTTTAATTTAAGTGAAATCACTTTTTTTTCAGATCGTTAACTTTTTCAACCCAATGACCGTCATTGACAATTGTCACTGGATCGACAACCGTCGAAGACTATCATCAGATTTCGGCGACTGTCAGCGACCATCATTGGAATTCGGCCACCGACGGTCGACGGAATCCTGTGTCGGTCGACAACAGATCTCAGAATCCGATCATAGTCATCGGCCATGGCCGCAAGTAGTGATAGTCGTTGAAATCTAGAGACTGTCGACGAATGTCGTTAGAATTTAGCACTCGATTCCAAAAATTTAATTCATCGAAATCTGGCAACCGTCATTGGAGATGGCCGCAGGTAGTCACAGTCACCGAAATCCGGTGACCGCCGGTGATTGTTGCCAGAATTCAGTGACTCGGTTCTCAACAATTAATTTTGCTAGTTTTGGATTTTGAACACAAAACCTACCAATAGAAGTGTACCATTAATTTTAATCAACTGTGCCACAATTCAGATGTTATTTAAGTTAGTTATCAAACACCTCTTAATGAATATCTTATATATATCAAGTTCTTTTTAAATTTCATATTTAGAGAATATATGGAAAATAAGATTTTAGATTTAAGTATTAAGTGTTATCAAATGTCACCTTAGGAAAGTTGGGTTGCCGATGTGCCGCACTAGCTCAGAGTTCTTGACCTTCAAGTCCACTGAGGCATCTAGGTAGGCAGAGACTCTGACGCTCAAATTAGTAATAGGTCGGGCAAGGTGTCAGTCAACAGCTGAGTTCTTGCCTACGCGTGATTGTCGAGTGCCTCCCCTCTTATATATAGTGGTATGCTGCCCATCAAAACCATTAGATGACTCCGCGAATCTCGTACCATATCATCGTAATCGTTCATGTCTCGTCGTTGTAATCGTCAGGCCATATCATGCAGATCGTGGCCTTCATGACAACCGTCACCAAGCGCACGATCCGCGACCGCTACCTCAGTAATTGTTGTCTGGGCCATTATGTGAGCCACGACTCTGGGAATCCCACGGTCATATCGTGTGCTCCACGTTGAGTCAAGTCTCGTCCTCAAGCCTCATCCTTAGCCAAGAAGCGGTCCTCGGTCTTGGCTGACGATGAGACGTCAGTCGAGCCTGAGGCTCCAGCTGAGCAGTGAGAGTTTGTAAGGACCTATATTTTCTGTGAATTTTATCACTTACTGTTATGTTTAATTGCTGGGTGAAATTGATCTTGACATCAACATCTTGTGACGTTAACCGTTTGTTGACGTCACAGTGGGTGTCGTTTACTTTGTGATTAACGACCAGATCAATTGCCGTCTACCTCATATTAATGGCAGTCACCTTGACGTCAACATCTCTATCTGCATTTGGGTTTCTTTCCTCGAATCCATTCTAATTTCTTCGTGGATAAACATTGAAACCCCGAATTGGGTTAGGATCCTCTTTCCTACCATGACTACGATCCAAACCCCTAAAAAGCTAGATCGTCTCTGTAAAGGGAGGATTTTTATTCATGTCACGCCCTGACACAGAATATCAGAACGCGAGACAGTTGTAAATAAACGGGTACAAAGCGAGTACTAGACATCAAACTATTGGACAAGAATAAATACTAAAGCAAAAATTCATCTCATTAATAATTTCTAATGTCTAGTTACAACCACTAATATCAGAGCCATTCTATAGGGCCCGATTACATTGAATAAAAATAAAAGACTAAACTAAGACTCTATCATAGTACTAGGACGCTATGGTGCTCTTGACTTCACTCTTGGTCATTCCCATCCTATTGAGTGTAAGCATCTTCCTTGGTCTCACCTGAGAACACATAACCAATAACGCAGGTTGAGTGATAACGCCCGGTGGGACTTAAATCTTAGGATCAAGCATGCTTTAAATGGTTAATGGATTAAAAAGGCAGAGTAACTAATGATAGAATGAGAAAGTCAAGAAATATAAGAGATAGCACGATAGCATGTGATTGAAATAGCACAAGTTTTCAAATATAGCACAAGAGTCGAGCATAGCACGAAATAGTAGGATGGCCATAGCATAATAGAACAAAGTATAGCAATAGCACAACGTGTATAGTATAGCACTTTGTTGTCAATAGACAACGAGAGAATATAGCACTTTTGATTGTTATTTAGATAGTCGAGATAGATAGCACTCGTGTGTAATGCCAAACACTCTAGTCATTTAACTCCATGGGCAAATAGCACTTTCGGGCGCACATTCCAGGACCAGACCGGGACTTTTATATATTGCCAGGCATTGGTTATATGTTTATCTTTAGACAATCAGTCAAGGCCAAGAGAGAGTAACAAGAAATAGATGAGAGCACTAGATGAATAGATGAGATAGTAGAGAGAGAGTAATGAATAGATGAGCAAGTAGATTATAGATGAGAACTAGTGGTCATTACACATGAAACGTCGAGTAACAGGCGATAGTAACAGTTGCACAACACGCGCAGATGGTGTTGGCAGTTAGGTGAGATTCACTACCTTCCACTGGCCATGTTACGCACAGGTCCAGGGGTCCGACATGATTCTAGATAAGAGAGAGAACAATCTAAGGCCGTATGGATCTTACCGATCCATAAAGTGTATCATATGTGTTATGGTACAACCAGCTCGTCGACCATATGGGAACCTATGGACAGATGAGACTTACGGAGGCTTGAACAAGGATTCACTAGTCCGGCAGAAGGAATATTCGACGGGGAGTTCGTCCAAGTCAAGAGAAAGTGGTTATATAGAAACAAGTGTCCGACATTCTAGAGGAATTCTAGAACAGTGGAGCGTCAGTAACGGTATTCCCAAAGCATCATGAGAAACGAAGACAAGTTCATTTAAAATAGGACAATTTAATGATATAATTAAGATAACTTACTAGATGTATCATGAGAGATTTTCATGCCAAGTTAAGCCATAATGGATGGTTCAAAGTGGTGTGCATGTGTCATGAAAAATCATGGGCATGAAAGGTCATGTGAAAGATTTTAATTAATTAAAATATATCCAAGATTTTTAGCTTCATTTACTGTGTTTAAGAGAGTTAAGAGAGCATGATATTATTGTAGAAAATCAAGACTTGCAGAAATAGGGGGTTTCCATGCAAAAGCCCCAAGTCACGACGTGGCCCCAGTAAGGGTCGCAATAGGTTCAGATCAGAACGCGACATGGTCTTGCACAGGTCACGACAGGTCAGTCAGGTCAGGAATCCAGATGGTGACGGTGTGGCCTGTCGCGTTCAGAACGTGACAGGTACTGTGTCGCAGTGGGCCCTGAGAATGCAGCCTATCGGGCCGTCGCATTCTCAAGTCTTGAGCCTGAGTCCGAGCAGGAAAAGGACAGTGCATGGGATTGCGGTCCAGCGTTCTATAATTGACATAGGGTTGTTAAAAAATTCATAACTAATTCCACAGGTGATGAAAATTCATGAAACTAGTTCTAAACGACTCTAGACATGTAATAGTATTCACAGTAAATAGGAATTCAAAAACAGACGTGGTTTCAGCATGTAAGTTGTTTACGAAGAACATGGAACAATGTACAGTTGAGATGCAAGAACTAATTCGAGCAGTAGGATGGATGGAATTTAGGGCTTTCAAGGGCAAACGATGCCTAACATCCATCAGTATCTCCAATTAAAATCTCATGGTATGGGGTTCAGTATTCATGGAGTTCTATAATTTAGATGAAGGGTCAGGGTCATGATGAGTGCAGAACTTCAAAAATCAAGAAGAAAATATTGGCTCGATGGAAAATTATGAAAGCAGAGGGCTTTTGTTTTTGATGGTGGGAACAATCTACATACGAAGTTTTATAATTTTTGCTCGTAAGAATACCTACCTTTGGCTCGTTTTATCTTCTAGGGTTAGAACTTGAAGAACTCGGGTTGAAGCTTGGTCTAGTCTTCTCCCCATGAATTCCTCTCCTCCTCGGCCTCCTCTTCTCGTCCAGCAAGCCCCAACAACATGTTAGGGCCGGCCATGGAGGGCTTAGAGAGTATTTATGCTTGTTGGGTTTCTATTTCCTTGACAACATGTTAGGGCTGGCCATGGAGGGTTTAGAGAGTAGATGGCCGGCCATGCAGGTTTGTTGGATACCCAAAAGAAACGTTTGGGTACTACTTTTATCATCCTGGTGAACAAAGAGTGTTTGTCGCCAGGAGAGCTGTCTTCTTGGAAGAGGAGTACCTTACCCAAGAGGACAGTGGGAGTAAAGTAGATCTAGAAGAGGTTCTAGATCCACAAATTGTGCAAAGTCCACCAGTTGAAACATCAGTTCTGGAACCTGTTCAGGAATATACACACATTCAGCGTAGGTCTGGTAGAGTACCTAGACAGCCTGAAAGATATGTTGGACATATCAGTGAAGGCATGTCTTATGATGAGGATGATGATCCAAAGACCTACCAAGAGGCTGTTGATTGTCCTCAATCAGGGAAATGGCGAGATGCCATGAATTCTGAGATGCAGTCCATGTACACCAACCAAGTTTGGAACTTGGTAGACTTGCCTGAAGGTATTGTACCTATTGGGTGCAAGTGGATCTTTAAGAGAAAGATCGGTGCAGATAAACAGATCGACACTTATAAGGTAAGGTTGGTGGCAAAGGGGTATCGTCAAAAGCAAGGAATTGACTATGACGAAACTTTCTCACCAGTTGCTGTGATAAAGTCGATCAGAATTCTTCTTGCTATTGCTGCATACTTTGATTACGAGATCTGGAAATGGATGTAAAAACTACTTTCCTCAATGGAAACATTGAGGAAGAAGTGTATATGATACAACCTGAGGGTTTTGCATCTAGAGAGTGTCCAGATAAAGTATGCAAGCTTCAAAGGTCCATCTATGGATTGAAGCAAGCTTCTCGTAGTTGGAACATAAGGTTGATGAGGCAATCAAATCTTATGACTTCATTAAGAATGAAGATGAACCATGTGTGTATAAGAAAATCAGTGGGAGTGCTATCACTTTTCTCATACTTTACGTTGATGACATCTTGCTCATTGGGAATGATGTAGGGATGTTATCATCAGTAAAGGTTTGGTTGTCAAAGAACTTCTCCATGAAGGATTTGGGAGAAGCATCCTACGTATTGGGAATACGTATCTATAGAGATAGATCTAAGAGGATGCTTGGCTTGACCCAATCCATGGACATAGATACCATTGTCAAAAGATTTGGCATGGAAAATTCCAAGAGAGGTCTCATACCATGACACATGGGATTAATCTCTCTAAGGAGCAGTCTCCTAAGACTCCTGAAGAGAGGGCAGTCATGGATAGAGTCCCCTATGCTTCGGCTATAGGGTCTATCATGTATGCCATGCTATGTACAAGGCCTGATGTAGCATTTTCTCTAAGTGTTACGAGCAGATATCAGACAAATCCAGGTGAAACACACTGGATGGCAATGAAATGTATCCTTAAGTACTTGAGAAGGACTAAGGATATATTTCTGGTTTATGGAGGAGGGGACTTGAAACTTTGGGCATATACTGACTCGAGTTTCCAGTCAGATCCAGATGATAGCAAGTCTACATCTGGGTTTGTGTTCACCCTAAACGGAGGTGCAGTGAGCTGGAAGAGTTCCAAGCAAGAAACCACAGCAGACTCGACGACAGAAGCTGAGTACATTGCTGCAGCTGAAGCCGCCAAGGAGGCAGTGTGGATGAAGAAGTTCATCACCGACCTTGGTGTGGTGCCAGGTGACTCTGATCCAATCCCATTGCTGTGTGACAACAATGGGGCCATTGCGCAAGCGAAAGAGCCGCGGTCTCATCAGAAGTCGAAGCACATTCTGAGGCGATTTCACCTGATCAGGGAGATTATCACTAGAGGAGATGTACTGGTGGAAAGAGTTCCTTCAGTTGACAACATTGCAGATCCAATGACAAAGCCTTTGACTCAAAATGTGTTTGAGCGCCACCTAGAGTCTATGGGTTTATGGCTTAAAGGTGATTGGCTTTAGTCCAAGTGGGAGATTGTTAGTTAAGGATGTCCTCAAGCCAATCATAACTTGTACAATCTTATTCTTTAATAATAATAATAATAAGGCTTTTATATTCATTATGTGTAAATCGTTTATCGTTTCATTATGAAGTCCATGAATATACGCAATGGATATTAATTATGATAAGATCATAACAATGAGATTAATATCCTTTAAACGTATATTCTTAATTGTTCCTAGTCGGAGGATATTCGGAAGGACATCGAATATCCGGTTAGACTAGTACAGGTTGCACCTGCTCATATGATGAGGGTGACTGGTCTCATAGTCACTTGTGTGGAGACACTAAGGTGAATCTGTAGGTGCTCATTGGAGAATGAGTTCACTGAACTGATCCGTTATGAATCGCTAGATGGTAATGTTACCTAACTGTCAACCAGCTAGATTCATTGTCACAGTGGCGTGATTGGTCCTTAGACTTGAGACACCAAGAAGACCTTGTCGGTGGACTTCTATATTTGACCTTAACTTATAGATCTCTAGCCATGGGGTCTTAATCAGTTAAGTGTTCGGATCTAGAGGAATACCTTCGAAGGTGATTGTGTGGTCAACATGGGATCGCTCGCTCTCGGTAATAAGAGAGTGAATGCTCTAGGGAAAGATGCCTGATAGTCCTTGGCCAGGGCAAGACTACTTATCAGAAAAGGAGTTTTCTGATAATGCTATGCGGCATCTAAACCAAGTGAGTGCGCACATTAGGGTTTGACAGTTGACCATACCCTAAGTGCACTCGGGAGCATTGTACGAGCGAAGGATTATAGTCACGTGGCATCTGTTGACATAAAAGGTTCCTTGAATGGGTTGCTGAACCCCAATGCTTTCTCGGATCAAATGGTGTTGCTTGACACCCAACTTGATTGGAAGCCCGGTCAATTATCGTGAGACGATAAATGATTGTGTAATTAATTAATATGAGATATTAATTAATTGTAATAAGTCAATTAAAGAGTTATTGGGCTTAATGGGCTGAAAACTGGACTAGCACTTGGACTAGAGGGTCACACGCAATAGAGTTCCAAGCAGACTGGGCAAGATGACCGATATAGACATTAACTGGGTTTTGGTGAAAAACCGCAGGGTCTATATATACACGTGGAGAGTTAAACCCTGGCCCAAGCTCCAGGTCTTCTCTCTGGCCGCCTCCTCCTCTCTCTCCTAGGGTGCCCTACCTCTTCTCTCTCCTGGCACATGGTGGAGCTGAGATCCGGGAGACGCGTGGAGACCGAGGAGATCCTGTCTGCGTCCGGAGCTCGCGTGGATACATCTAGAGGCCGGACACTTGAACGGCTTGAAGCACCAGCGCCTCCAGCGCCACTTCCTCCTTAGATTTGGGAGTTTCGCAACCCCGCAAAGGTATAGATCGGATCTCCTTGTGCGCGGGTTCTCCGTTTTTCTGTTCGATCCGACCACCGGCAATGATATCTACGAGAGGGAATTGCGTTTCCGCTGCACCCTGTATGTTCCTTACAGTCTGGGCCTAGCCATTGCTGTTCTCCAACCTCGTTCCAGCATGCAGGAGATCTACAGTTTCTTCCATACAGTGCTTCGAACGGTGCCATTTTAATGCTCGCCTGGTAACTATTTTATAGGCGAACTCTATTAGAGATAGGTGCTCATTCCAGTAACCTTGGAAATCTATAGTGCATGCTCTCAACATGTCCTCAACAATTTGGTTGGTTCTCTCGGTCTGCCCATCAGTTTGTGGGTGAAATGCGGTACTAAAGTTGAGCTTAGTACCCAGTGCACTTTGTAGTCCCTTCCAGAAGTGAGATGTAAATCTCGGATCCCGATCCGAGACAATAGATGATGGAACTCCGTGCAATCTCACTATCTCCTTGACATATAAGGCAGCTAGTACCTCTACCGACCACTTACTTTTATAGGGAGGAAGTGAGCGGATTTGGTTAATTGGTCAACAATGACCCATATGGCGTCGAGTCCACCATGAGTCTTGGGTAAACCCATGATGAAGTCCATGCCAATGCTTTCCCATTTCCACTCCGGGATATCCAGTGGTCTAAGCACGCCAGCAGGGTGCATGTGTTCCGCCTTTACTTGTTGACAAGTAAGGCAATGAGCGGCATGCTCGGCTACCTCTCTCTTCATGTTCAGCCACCAAAACATTCTTTTCATGTCTTGATACATTTTGATACCTCTAGGATGAACAATATAGTTTGTCTTGTAAGCTTCATCCATTAGCTTTCTCTTCAATTCTTCATTGTCGGGGACGCATGTCCTCCCTTGAAATACAAGCCTTCCATCTTCAGTCATAGCATAGTCTAGTCTTTCGGCTAGGGTTTTCTTGATACGAACAAAGAATGGGTCGTTGTCTTAATGAGCTTTAATCTCTTCCAGCATGTCAGATTGAATCTTGATATTGGCAACCAAGACTCGATCATCCCTATGTTCAATATTCAAGTCTAACCTTGCGAATTATTCTAGTAGTTGCATCTCGCCCAGGACTAGACTCGAAACAGATGCCATCGGTTTCCTACTAAGAGCATCAGCCACAACATTTCTGTAACGTAGCGCATTTTTTGGATCTTCGTGGATTGTTGTTTAGTGGTAGTTTGAATCCGCGTTTATTGGTTTTGGTATGGTGCTCATGATCAATGTGGGGTCATTGGGCCTTGGTCGAGCTTTCTGCGCGTTGTGTGGGGCTTAGTGGGCCGACAGGTTAGGCTCGTAGTGCTCGTTGGTTCACTGGATGTGAACAGGACGGGGGTGTAGATAGCGTTCTGAACGCGACGGCAGTGGGGGTCGCGTTCTGGTTGTCGTTGTTTTGGGTTGACGTCTGCATGTGTGCCGCGTGTCGCACACTGGGGTGGCTTGCTGACATCGGGAGTGTGAAGGCGACACCCTAGTCCGTCGCAACAAGGTCGTGATGGGGAGGTACGTCGTGTTCCCAACCGCTGTGTAGTTTTTAAGAATGTATGCCGAACAGAGCTTTCACAAGCTCTGCTAGACCGGGAGAGGAGTTGTTGCAGGTTCTCTGGGCGATTCGGCGTTCTGGCGTGGTGTTCGACACGCTCTTGACGTGAGGACGTCACATGGAGCGAGGGGAAACGTCGTGCAGTAGCCGATTTGCGCGTTCTTCACAGAGGTATGGACTTCTACCTTGATTTGTTACGTGGATTGCATGTTGGTTTGTTTACCGCTTTAAAAACAGTAGATACCATGCCTAGGAGGTGAAATGAGCATGAAACTGGGATGAAACAGAGTTTAGGGTGGTTTGCATGGAAAATCCAGAGAGGGTTCCCGAATTAGGGTTTTCACCTGAGAAGGCGATAGACCCTGCTGTCACGACTAGGTCGTGACAGGCCGACCGTCGCAATAGGTTTTCCTATCGCGACACATAGGGGTGTCGTGACCTGAAGGCGGTAGCCTTTCCTATCTTGACTAGGTCGCGATAGGCTATCGCGATGCGTTGGGGTTTGCTATCGCGACCCATCGGGGTGTCGCGATCTAAATGCGACTGATGTCCATGTCGCGATCAAAGCCGAGGGTCCTGTTTTGCATTTTTTTGGTGATTTGGTTATCCGAATATCGGTGTTTGACCTGCATGGGTTTGGTGAGTGGTGCATTGGCACCCATAGCGCTCCGTGAGCGTGTTGCCCATACGGTTAGTGGGTGGTTTACGTAACCGGTGTGGTGTTAACGTGGTGTGAGTATGTGCATGGCACATATGTTGTGTTGGTCGGGCAATGATGGATTCAGTGTTAACCTAGCCTCAATCTTGTGACGTATTTTGTGGACTAATAGAGATGGTTTAAGTAGTATAATGTAAGTAAGGTTAAGAGTTGGTGTATAAATAGTGTATATGTGTGTATGTGGCAAGGAGGTCACATGATGACCAATGATAGGCCAGTTTATGATTGGTTATCGTGGTTTACATGTGTGTTGGTGTGAGGTAGCTTGTAGGTCACAGGGTGACTGGGGACAAAGCTATTCCTGACACTTGTATCGTGGTTTATAATGAACAATATGTAAGTATATATATATATATATATATATCGTGGTTTGTGCATTGCCGAGTGTGGTAGTCCGATGCCTATTCCAGAATGCCTCTTCAGTTAGGCGCCCTAGATTTTGTGTGATCCAGGCACCTGTGTGTGCTCGGTCTTGTCCCGGTACAGTGGTACCGTCGAGGTCTTGTCGTCTTCCTGGACACCCTCACTCTTGTGTTTGAGTCGTACGTCCGACTGAGGGAAAGATGACAGTGGGACAGTGACTTGTGAGAATTTATGTTTAGTCACTTGTAGCGCGCTCATAGTTGGGGGTACGAACACTAGTAGACATCGCTGGACCCCAACTAGTCCTGTTTCTAGTGCCTCACTTTAGAGAGCTCGGGCCAGAGTCTCTAAAGGTGCCAGGCATGGGCTTGCGGGGTGTGTGACCTGCAGGTTGTGGTGGTTTGGTTGGTCTCCACAGTTCTTGGCTTTACTTGTGTTGGAAACATGATAAATATGAGAATGACATGAATCAAATGATCAAGTGAAAAATGCTCTTATGGTCACTTATGTATTCATTGTATCTCACTTAGAATGTCTTTTAATGTAGGTGTGAATGTACATAAGACAAGCAACAAAATCCAACTGCATAAGAACAAGAAATATACTTCAAATGGTCATGTGTCAACAGCCCCCAAGGCATATGTCAACAGATACACAAGTCAGAACAAGACAAGTTGCTGGAAGCACTTAAAAAGCAGCAGCTGTTGACAGATGAAATGCACCTGTCAACAGATACATGCTGCTTGTCGAAAACCAGTAGATCGCCTGTCGACAGATGCTATTTTTCCAGCAACATCATGGTTTTGGAAATCAGAAGTATGCAGTAGCTGTCGACAGCAGCAAATCGCATGTCGACAACCAAAGTTTTAGGAAGATCCGATGGTCAGGATATGATCTATATTTGAATGTTCCCTTTTAACATGACTCTCCATGCTTGGACACCACTATATATAGATCATATAGAGGTATTTTCACAGCAAGAAGCCTCCACATAGAAAACCCTAAGCCAAGAACAAGAAGAAGAAGGTTCCCCTATTTTTTTCTTCAACTCTCCGTCCAGCGCGAGGAAGATCCATCTCACGAGCGGAGTTGAAGTCGGTTTGTCCACGAATCAAGCTTCATCTACATCATCTGATCATCATCAACACGAAGCCTGAAGTTCGTCTGGATGACCACATCGAAGAGTTCACATCTGGATTTGATCTTCAACTCAGAACTCTTCTTTCTTTCTACTTTTATATTTGTGTGTGTGTGTACTGATTGGAGATCAATAAGTGGCGTTTGTGAAAGTGTGTGTGGTTTGTGATCTGTAAAAGAGTTGTGTATAGATCATAGTGTGTGGTGTGTTGATCAGATCAAGGCTAGAGGATCTGATCTATTGTTGGACTTGATCTAGCGTGTGTGTTTGTGGTTGAGCCGTTGTGCTCGTGTGTGTGTGTTGTACTCGGTTCTTGAGTAGTGTGTCCTCACTGTGTGAGGGGTGGACGTAGGAGTCACGTGGTGTGATTTCCAAACCACCTAAAAGATCCCTTGTGCACTGTGGTTTGATTTGTGGCTTGATCTGTATTGCGCTAGATGCATGCATAGGGATTTCGTCTACACACTAACTATTAGTTTGCTCACACACATTGCATCAGATCAGGGGATTTTAATTGAGTAGATCTTTTAATCCGAAGTAATTTTTAAATTTCTTAAGTTTTCGCTGCAAATCTTTTCACCCCCCTTCTAGCTTTGCCATCACCAAATATTCGATCCTAACAGTTTTCAATAGGAAGAATGCATGGGCATGATATGGAGCATGTTTAGGAGCACGATTATAGTTTTAATCTTGCTTATTTGTGATTGGGGCAAGGTGGTATGTTTTTTTCGGAGGAACTGTAAAGGAGGATTCTGAGCTCTGAAAGGCGTCCTGCACAACAGACGCGTTCTTGTTAACGCGCCGCTTGTGGCTGACGCGATTTAGAGTGGAATAGTGGCATGTATGTTCGACGTGTTCTTACTTCATGAAAACGTCCACTGTGTTGGACGCATTTTAGAGAGTGGCCATCCGAGCTCTAGGAGTTTATGGCCAGTTTGTCCGTTTTCCGACCTATGTTGCTTGGGCAGTGTTCCCAAGGCAATGTAGGGTCTGTGTGCGTCATGCTGACCTACGTGATGATCGCTATCGAGGTACTTTGCGTGGGTTTACGTGCATAGCAAGTTGGGAGTCACACCTTCCGTAGTTGCCTCTCTAGTCTGTTACCCTAGCACCGGGTGCTCAGGGCTTGTCCCAGTACGAGAGTACCTTCAAGGTGAGTCTTCTTCCTGGACACCCTCACTCCTGTGGGAGTTGTACGTCCGGTTGAGCGAAAGACGGCAAGGACAGCGCTCGTGTTTGTGGGTGTGCGACCATTTGTAGTACGCTCTTGCTTGGGGGATGGACACCGGTAGACGTACTGGTCCCCAGATAGTCTGGTTTCTAGTGCCTCACTTTAGGGTTCTCGGCCGGAGCCCCTAAAGGTGTCAGGGTGGGCCTGTGGCGGTGTAGTCCGTGATGATCAGTCTATCCCCAAGTAATTTTTATATACATGTATTTTGGTAATTAATAAAACTTATCAAAGTTCTCTAAGTCTTAAGTACAGGAAATACTCCAAGGTCAAGGTCAATCAAGCCAATATTGGTAAGCATTATATTTCTGAAGAATTAATATTGCGAGACTATATATATTTCTCTAAGTCCTCACCGACATCTGTTGAAAGTCACAATGATTTCCTTCATGTATATCATTTTGAATAGAGCTATAACGATTTGATATCATAACGATTTCTTTATAAGACTGAGATATCATGTGGTTTCAATTAAGTGTTATCGTAACAATTCCTTAAGTCATCATAACGATTTCTTTAGAACTCATAACGACTTGCCCGTCATAACGATTCCTTAAGTCATCATAACGATTTCTTTAGAACTCGTAACGACTTGCCTGTCGTAACGATTCCTTAAGTCATCGTAACTATTTCTTTAGAACTCGTAACGACTTGCCCGTCATAACGATTCCTTAAGTCATCATAACGATTTCTTTAGAACTCGTAACGACTTGCCCGTCGTAATGATTCCTTAAGTCATCATAACGATTTCTTTAGAACTCGTAACAACTTGCCTGTCATAACGATTTGCTTCACGCAACGATTTCTTTAGCGCTCATAACGATTTACTTCGCGCAACGATTTCTTTAGCGCTCATAACGATTTGCTTCGCGCAACGATTTCTTTAGCGCTCATAACGATTTGCTTCGCGCAACGATTTCTTTAGTGCTCATAACGATTTACTTCGCGCAACGATTTCTTTAGCGCTCATAACGATTTGCTTTGCGCAACGATTTCTTTAGCGCTCATAACGATTTGCTTCGCGCAACGATTTCTTTAGTGCTCATAACGATTTGCTTCGCGCAACGATTTCTTTAAAGCCCATAACGATTTGTTAAATGACTATAACGATTTCTTTAATGAATACAACGAGTTGCTTTCTATAACGATTTCCTCAGTATTTCATAACGATTTGATAAGACATATAGACAACGACTTTATGGTTTATATCGACTTGATATTTATCTTATTTCTTAAAGCGTTGAAAAGTCAAAAATCTTCTCTTATTTGTCTGACTGCTGTGCATTTAATGAAGACAGAACGTATCTCTACATGCATGCAGATGATATCTTTTCATCATGCATACCCTGTCAACATCTTTTAGAAACAAACTATTTGGCATTGCTATTTTGATGAATACTCATATCAACGTTTACTGACAACGAAAGACAACCTAGCTGTCTACTGTTCTAGCATTTAATTTGTGCTGGGTCCTAAAGACATTCTGTCATACAACGTTGGAGCATATAGACGCCAGAAGACCTTATCTCTTTGCGTGCTCAAATGGATAAAAGATTGTTGAAGCTTCCAAATGTCAAGCAGTCTAACGTCTACCAATCTATGAGACAACGGTTACTTCAACGACCGTATTTTAAATGGAGATATAAATTCAAGACAGAGGTTCAGAAGCACATACATGAGGAACGCTGAAGCTATTCAAATCTTCTGACAGAATCTAAGAGCCAAGAACTTCATTCCTTCTCGTGTTGCTCTTTGCTCTCCACTCTATAGCGAAAATCTTGTGAGAGCTTGTGTAGTTCTGAGAGTTTTCTGTGTTTCTAGATCTTTTACTCTCAGCTCTTTGTGTTTCAGATCTTAGCTTGTTGAAGCTTGATCTAGGGGCTTGTTCTTATTACTTATTTGTGGTGTTTTTCCCTTCGTGTTGTGATGGAAGACCTGGTGGGATCCAGGGTGCTGTTTCCCTTCGGCTGTGAAGAAGACCTGGTGGGTTATCCAGGGTGTCGTTCCCTTCTGTTGTGAAGGAAGACCTGGTGGGGCATCCATGGTGGTGTAATTCCCTTCATGTGAAGGAAGACCAGCTGAGCTGGGTGTTGTATTGTCCTTAGGGGGACTGTACCCTAGTTAGTGAAATCCTGAGTTGTTGCTCATGGGCTGGACGTAGGACTCCTAAGGAAAGGAGGTCCGAACCAGGATAAGTTCTTGTGTTGAATGGTTGCTTATCTTGTGTGATTGCTCTTTGAACTAACAGTTACTAACCTTCATCGAAGAACATTTTGTTTTAATGTTTTACGTACAGGTTTTAATCAAATAATTTTAAGACCCATTCACCCCCCCTGGGCTTGTCAACCGGGAAACAAGTGGTATCCGAGCGAGTCTCTTCGATAAGAAAAAGATCCAACAATCTGAAGAGTAAAGATCCATGGCAGCCCAAGGTAACATTGAAGGTCAGTCTGTTAACCGACCCCCTCTTTTTGATGGTGAAGATTATGCTTATTGGAAGACTAGAATGGAGTACCTTCTCCAAGATCACGACTATCAGATATGGTCAATAGTAGAAGAAGGTGATCTCCTGGTCACAAATGAGAAAGCTCAGTGGACAGATGATGACAGAAAAAAGATCTCCTTAAACTGTAAGGCTAAGAGTATTCTGTGCTGTGCACTGAGCAAAAAGAAATTCAACAGACTTTCAGCCTGTAAATCCACAATGGAAATGTGGGAAAAGCTTAGAATTACCTATGAAGGCACAGACAAGGTGAAGGAGACAAGAATTGATATTCTTGTTACTCAATATGAAAGATTTCAAATGCATCAGGTGAGTCCATAACTCAAATATTCAGTCGATTCACAGATATTACAAATGGATTGGCTGGACTTGGAAAAACTTATGAGATTGGAGACATGGTGAGGAAAATTCTTAGATCCCTACCATCCTCATGGACTCCCAAAGTTACAGCCATTGAAGAAGCTAATGATCTAAAGAGAATGTCCTTAGAAAAGCTCATTGGGTCCCTTATGCCCATGAGATAAACATGGAGAGATTAGGAGAATCCTCCAGCATAAAGAAGCAGTCAAATGCGCTCAAGCTAATGAAGAATTGTCAGAAGAATCACTGGAAAACAGTGAGAACAGTGAGAACAGCAAGGACAGTGATGATGAGAAGCTATGCTGTCCAGAAGACTACAATAATTCTAGCCAAAAAGAAAAAGTTTCAATCTGGCAGAAGATTCTTCAAGAAATAAAGAGTTTAAGAATCCAGAAGGAAAAGATCTGAAGAAAGGAGAACCTACATGTTATGAGTAAGAAGCCTGGACACATCAGGCAGATTGTCCAAAGCTCAGAAAGATGGACACAAGAAGAGATAACTTCAGACGATTCAAGAAATACAAGAAGAAGGCAATGGCAGCCGCATGGGAAAACAACAGCGACTCAGACAGTGGGTTAAGCTCAACAGTGATGAAGAAGAAGCCAACTTGGCTTTCATGGCAAATACAGATGACAAGGTAGCACTCGAGCATCCAAATGGTGACAGTGGGTGCTCAAGGCACATGTCAGGGAATCAGAAGCTATTCACCCATCTCCAAGCTGAAGAAGGAACAGTTACCTATGGAGATAATGGAAAGGACAGTGATTGGTAGTGGTTCTGTGAGCAACAAAGGAAAGACGTCATTGAAGATGTATTGCTCGTCAAAGGATTGAAGCACAATCTCATCAGCATCAGTCAACTTTGTGACAGAGGTCATCAGATTCAGTTTCAAGAGTCAAAGTGCAGCATATTGAAGAATGGAGCAGAATTTTTCGAAGCCAATAGAGAAAGAATCTGTATGCACTTCACCTTGAAGAACTCAAGGATCAAGATGTCTATTTGGCAGCAAACAAAGATCAATCAACTGAACTGTGGCACAGAAGACTAGGACATTGCAGCATAGATGGCATGAGAAAATTGCTAAAGAAAAATCTTGTGGAAGGTCTGCCAAGGTCAGTGCAAAAATGGAAGGTGTCTGTAGATCTTGTGCTAAGGGAAAGCACACCAAGAGCTCCTTCAAGTCAAAAACGGTGGTAACCACCTCAAAACCTTTAGAGCTCCTTCATATGGATCTATTTGGGCCAATGAGGACTACCAGTCTTGGAGGAAATTTTTCATAGTCGATGATTACTCAACATTCACATGGGTATCATTCCTAGAGCATAAAGATGACACATTTGAAAGCTTTGTAAGCTTCAGAAAGAAAGTTCAGAAATACAAGAGGTTTTTGCATTGTTGTAATCCGGTCAGATCATGGAGAGAATTTCAAAATGAAAAATTTTATAAATTCTGTGATGACTAAGGGATCGAGCACAACTTCTCAGCACCAAGGACACCACAGCAAAATGGAATTGCTGAGAGAAAGAATAGAACTCTATTGATATGGCAAGAACAATGCTATCGGAATATGATCTGCCAAGGTATTTTTTGGCTGAAGCAGTCAACACAGCAAGCTACATTATTAACAGAGTAATGATCAGGCCAATCCTAAAGAAGACTACATACGAACTGTTTAAAGGAAAAAAGCCAAAGATTAGTCACTTTAGGACATTTGGATGTCCTTGTTTCATTCACAATAATGGAAAAAGAGACATTGGCAAGTTGGATGCCAAATCACATGAAGGCATCTTCATGGGGTACACCTCTAAACCCAAAGGCTATAAAGTATTTAATAAACACACATTATTAATTGAACAGTCTGTATATATTATTTTTGATGAAACTAACCCTTCCTTGAGAAAGGAAGAAGATAGTGATAATGATGATGCAGATGAACTGTCCAAGAAACTAAAAATACATCAATTGAGGACAAGATGATCCACCTCTGGAAGACTTACAACAAAAGGAAATTACACATGAAAATCTTCCAAAGGAATGGAGATACAAGAAAGATCACCCACCTGAGAATATCATTGGTGATCCATCTATAGGGGTAAGAACAAGAGTATGTAATACCTTGTAATTATCTAGCATTTTTCTCTTAAATAGAGCCTAAGACAGTCAATGAAGCTCTCACTGATGAATCTTGGATTATAGCCATGCAAGATGAACCAAATCAGTTCAAGAGAAACCAAGTGTGGTCACTTGTTCTTAGACCATCAGACCATCCAGTTATTCGCACCAAATGGGTGTTCAGAAACAAATTGGATGAGGCTGGTGTGATCTCAAGAAACAAGGCCAGACTGGTAGCTCAAGGCTATTCCAAGAGGAAGGCATAGATTTCGATGAAACCTATGCACTTGTAGCTAGACTTGAGGCTATTAGAATATTACTTGCATATGCATCAGCATTAGACTTAAAATATTTCAATGGATGTCAAATCTGCATTCTTAAGGTTTTATAAAAGAGAAGTTTATGGGAACACCCCCGGGGTTTTGATGACACAAAATTTCCTAATCATGTTTT
This sequence comes from Colocasia esculenta, assembly GCA_014218235.1. Taxonomy (NCBI): domain Eukaryota; kingdom Viridiplantae; phylum Streptophyta; class Magnoliopsida; order Alismatales; family Araceae; genus Colocasia; species Colocasia esculenta. The sequence continues at coordinate 23,581 of JACBKR010001152.1, read as the reverse complement.
TAAACTTCATAAAGCTTTATATGGATTAAAGCAAGCACCTAGGGCCTGGTATGAAAGGCTTAGTTCTTTTCTTCTAAACCATGATTTCAGTAGAGGTCAAGTAGATAGCACTCTATTTGTAAAATCAAAGTTAAAAGCATACTACTTGTACAATTTTATGTAGATGATATTATCTTTGGATCTACTAATGAATCCCTTTGCAAGTACTTTGAAAAGCTGATGCAGGGAGAATTTGAGATGAGCATGATGGGAGAGCTCAATTATTTCCTTGGACTACAATCAAGCAAGGAAAAGAAGGAACTCACATCTGCCAAGCAAAGTACACAAAGAACTCTTGAAGAATTTGGATTCGATAATGTCAAGCCACTGTCAACACCAATGAGTACATCAACAAGGATGGACAGTGACAAAGATGGTAAGAAAGCAGATCAAAAGGTCTACAGAGGTATGATAGTTCACTGCTTTACTTAACAGCTAGTAGACCCAATATTCTATTTAGTGTATGCATGTGTGCTAGGTATCAAGCAGATCCTAGAGAATCACATTTAATCTCTGTAAAAGGATATTTAGATATTTAGCTAGAACTCATGATTTAGGTTGTGGTATCCGAAATCTTGTGAAATTAATTTAGTAGGATATTTTGATGCTGACTATGCTGGATGCAAAGTAGATAGAAAAAGCACCAGCGGTTGTTGTCAATTTCTTGCAGGGTGTTTGATATCCTGGTCATCAAAGAAATAAAATTCAGTAGCACTGTCTACAGCTGAAGCTGAGTACGTCGCTGCTGGAAGTTGCTGTACACAACTCCTATGGATAAAGCAACAACTTGAAGATTTGGATTGAATATCAAATCGATTCCACTATTGTGTGACAATACCAGTGCTATCAATCTCACCAAAAATCCAGTTCAGCACTCAAGGACCAGCATATTGAGGTTAGATATCATTTTATTCGTGATCATGTAGCAAATGGTAACATATAAATATTGTTTATTGACACAAATAGTCAGTTAGCAGATTTTTTCACAAAAGCCCTACCCGAAGAAAGATTCACATCTCTTAGAAGGGAATGGGCATGTGTAATTTGTGAAAAGATTTCTGTTTGAAATTGGTACAAACAAAATTTTTAGATTTAAGTAATTTTCCCTCCATAGATTTAAGCAAAAGAAATTCAAATTATCTTTTCTGGCCATTCTTTTATTAAAGTCTGTTTGAATTGTCAAAGTCTTTTGTCACTTTCTACCGCCTTTTGGCGCCTCACTTTCCACACAGCATTTATTTACTTACAAAAATCGATGTGGGATCGTTTCATCTTCCATCTTCTATCTTTTTCCCTCTTTCGTCTGGTTGCCTAAGCCGATGCCCTAACGATTCGGACATCGACTCTCTGGAAGTTTGAAGCTCTTCTCTCCTTCCTGCGACAAATTTCTTGAGGGATTTCACTCCTCCTTCTTCTTCTCAACCCTCCAGAAACCCTGTTCACCTGATTCCATGGCCGCATCCATCATCACCGGAAGTCTTGGGGGCTACGACGCTGAGTTCCTCACTCCTAAGCAGTAGGAGAGGTTCACGTTTATAAAGACCAAGGTTTGTGGGAACAAGGCAATGGATGTAGTTGATCTCGAGAAGAACGGCATGCACAGTATAGTGGCAGCAATGAGCAGGATGCAATGGATGGAAATCTCCACCTTCTCAGAGGTAAGCTATCCAGACCTCGTGAAGGCCTTCTATGTGTGCTTAAGAACAGAGGAAGACGGGTCCCTGGTTTCATCTGTCAAGGGAACCCAGATTAAAATAGATCATGAGTTATTGCATTTGCTGTTTGGAGTGAAGACATCTGGGCACAGCGGGGTTCACACCGTGGACGCCCAAGCTAAAGGTTTTGGCATTATAGGACCAGGTTTCAGACTAAGAGATGGGAAATTAGATATCAATCAATTCAATGCTTTCAACCGTCTTCTTCACTTTATTGTTTGTCAATTCTAGTTCTTAGAAGTGCAACTTTTTCAACTTGCCCAAGGCAGATTCACATATAATGTTCTGGGCCATACAGAACAAGGAAATCAACTTGGCCGAAGTAATAATAGAGAGGATGAGTTCACCCATGATCAGATTTGGGATACAAAGAGCAAGCTTAATGTCTCTTTGCCCTATGCCCATTTGCTTACCATTATCTTCAAACACTTCGGAGTTGATCTTTCTGGGGCAGTAGTTGAGAAGATGGGCCAAGCAATTAGGTCCAAAAATCTGAGGAAGAGAGGGTTCTCAATTGTTGATGGAATTTGGTCTAAGACCTTTGTGCAGAGGGAGAGGCCATTATAGGAGATATTCCAGATATTCAGAAAGAAGTGCCAGAAGCTTCAGCAGAACCAGCAGCAGTAGCATTAGCAGCAGAAGTTGAGGCAGCAGTTGTTGTATCAGCAGTTCAAGAGGCAGCAGGGCCATCTGAATTGGCAGCTCGAGTAGTAGGGACAGGAGAGCTAGCAGGGTCCCCTGAAGTGTCAATCGAATCTCAACCTCCAGAAGCACCAGTAGGAGAAGCAGTGGTAGGTGCAGCAGATCCTTTGCCCACCTCCATTGTTGCCTCCATCCTTAGAGAAGTGTTGGACTCCATTCATTCCACCCCAGTCACTCTAGAGGTTGGTGGAAATTCAGTGGAAGAAGTTGTGGCATCAGGCCACGTTGAGAAATCAGTTGCTCCTGAAGACATTATTATGGAAGATACTCCCATTCAGGGGGAGCAAGAGTCATTGGAAGAAGATGCTCCTACTGAGGGGGAGCAATTAAAGGATGGACCAGCAGAAGCAGCTCAATGTGATGAGCCTATGGGCAGTGTGCCTGATGATGAAGTTTTGCCAGATGTTCAGGATGATGGTACTCAGGAGGAGGAACATGAGAATCCCCCAGGTAATGATGCTAGAGATGGGGAGACGGCCAGCTCCTCAGTATCAGATGATGATCAGCAGCCTCTAGCTTCAGAGGCAAGGCAGAAAGAAAAAGAATGATCTCAGATGTTCCACTCTTAGCAGATTCTCCCTTCGAGAGACAGATGAGACAGAAAATTGTTATTAATTTGAAACATGTCGTTGAAAGATTAGATGCTCAAGGAGAGATCTTGTGCTCTCTTCAAAGTGATTTGAACTCCATTTTTATGAGCCAAGCATCCACCACTAAGGAAATCTCTCAAATAAGAAATGCCATGAAATGGTTCAACAAAGAGATGGGTAGTATGAAGTCTATGCTAGCTGAGATCTGAAGGCAGTTGGAGCTCAAGCTCCTCCTCCTCCTGCACCTCCTGCAGATCAGAACCTGGATGCTGGTACTTCTAGGCAATCAGGACCATCTATTCCAGAGTCAGGGCCATCATGGCCAGCACCAGCTGAGCAGGCAGAAGGGCCACCAGGGCAAGCTGAGAAAGAGTCAGGGCCATTGGAGTCTGAACCTGTGCAGAATTTGGCTGAAGAAGCAGTTTTGGTTCCTGAGCCCCCAGCTCCCACTTCCCAACACCAGTTCCTCCATCCCCACCTTCATCCTTCACTGCACCTCCTGCTCCACAGACATTCAAGAAACCTCAACCTAGACCCATCTCCTCACCAACACCCTTTCCCTCTCAATCCACCTCCTCTCCTGCCTCATCTCCTGTTTCTTCCACCCCATTGTTTCACCTCTACCATCCTCTCCACCAGAGCTCCCACCAACATCCTCTTCTGCTGGGCCCTCTTCTTCTAGCCCATCTACATCAGACACTTTTCTCTTCCTACTGTCACTCTTGACTCTATTTTCAATCCCCTACACCTCCCTCCTTCATTACCATTATTCCTGAGGTGCCCAACTCCCACATGTGGAATCCAGGATATCAAGGATGAATTTGAAGTAGCAATACTTTGTTCAGTCTTGGCTGTTGGAACCCACACTCACAAGATAGGCTCTTCTAGTCCTGTCTCTAAAAGAGGAGACTCACCTCCACCCATTCTGTCTCTTCTGACCCTGCTATCCTCCCTTGTGGTTTTCCCTTTCTATCTCTAACAAGCAGAAACCTATCTATGAAGAATATCTTCAAAGGTAGTTTTTGCCCACATTTTTGGCCTTCCTTTCCAAAATCTTTCTAAACATCTCACCACTATCTTTCCTTATACCCATCTATCTAAGGCTCATTAGTCCAAAGTCTTCTCCATGACTGAAGCCAAAACTGAAGAGCAGTGGGCTCGGAGCCATAAAGATCTGTACACTCAATCCGTCGAGCTTAAGCTGCCAGATTTCCACCTAGGGAAGCCCTCTTCCCCTTTATGAATGGTTCCAGATCCACCACAAACATCTGTTTGCTCCTTTCATTCAAAAGAGATCAAATTCATCCGCCAGTATCAGATGTACAGTAACTACTGCTATGTACATCGCCTCCCCGAATCTCAGTTGGGCCAATTTCGTGCAGCCATCAGGCCCTCAGTTCAAGCGCAGCTCATTCTGTGTCCCTTCAGGTTGATTTTGCCACCTTGGTATTCCTAATATAGTGTTCCTTCCCCCTCTCCATGCCTTGATTATGGAATCTTCTGTGGGAACACTTATATTTGAAAGAGCTGTAAGGTAATGGCCAGATTATTTGTGCATGATGGCCGTGACTTATCCTTCCCCAGATTCGTCTTTAGGCTATCTTCAGGGGCATATCAAGGCAGATGTTCTGCCCCCATTCTCTCTGAATGTGAGCGGTTGTCTCCTGAAGAGTGGCAGAAGCTTTATCCGTTGTCTGCTCAGCAGCTCAGTGATCTAAATGCCTCTCAGGCCAGTTCAAATCAACCTCTCTTGTCTCCTGGTGAATTTTGGATGCCAACTCTCTTCACCTCATCACGGATTCTTATCTGACCTGGGTTCACAGAACCGACGGGGTTTAACCTCTGCCCCCCTTTTCTCAAAATGTGTGCCCCACCTCCCCCTTTTCTTCTTCTCTCTTCCTGGCTTGCTTAGGGTGCAAGTCTCTTCTTCCCCCACTTCACCTGCTCATCGTCCCCTTCAGCTGAGGAGAGAGCGCGGTGACCGCGGGGTGAGCACAGCAATGGGCATGTTGCGGCAGTGTGAGGCAGACACTCTGACGGCGAGGCGCGACTGCGGTGGCCTGTGCAAGGCGGACGGGGGTCTTTTCGGCGGTGCGGAGACTGCAACGTCCCGCCCCGATGAGGAATATCATAATGTTAGGCAGTTGCAAGTAAACAAGTACAGAGCGAGTACTAGACATCAAACCATTGAACAAGAATAAATACTAAAACAATTGATCTCATTAATAATTTTCAATGTCTAGTTACAACCACTAATATCAGAGCCATTCTATAAGGCCCAATTACATTGAAATAAAGCAAAAGACTAACTCAAACTCTAACAACTACTAGGAAGCTAGGGTACGCTTGACGTCACTCTTGGTCGTTCCCTCTTCTTGAGTGTAAGCATCTTCCTCGGTCTCACCTGAGAACACATAATCAATAACGCAGGTGAGCGATAACGCCCAGTAGGACTTAAATCTCAAGATCAAGCATGCTTTAAATGATTAATATATTAAAAAGGCAGAATAACTAATGAATAGAGTGAGAGAGTCAAGTAATGTAGAGATAGCACGATAGTATGTGATGGAATGGCACAAGTTTCCAAATATAGCACAAGAGTAGAGCATAGCATGAAATAGCAAGATGGCCATAGCACATAGCACAAAGTATAGCAATAGCACAACGTGTATAATATAGCACTTTGTTGTCAATAGACAACAAGAGAATGTATAGCATAGCACTTTTGATTGTCGTTTAGATAGTCGAGATAGATAGCACTCGAGTGTAATGCCAACACTGTAGTCATTTAACTCCCATGGGCAAATAGCACTTTCGGGTGCACATCCCAGGATCAGATCAGGCCCTTTATATATTCCCAGGCATTGGTTATATTGTTTATCTTTAGATAATCAGTCAATGGCCAATAGAGAGTAACAAGAAATAGATGAGGGCACTAGATGAATAGATGATAGTAGAGAGAGTAATGAATAAATGAGCGAGTAGATTATAGATGAGAACTAGTGGTCATTGCACATGAAACGTCGAGTAACGGGCGATAGTAACCGTTGCACAACACCCGTGATTGGTGTTGGCACCCCGGTGGAATTCACTACCCTTCCACTAGCCATGTTATGCACAGGTCCAGAGGTCCAACGTGATTCAAGATAAGAGCAAATTTCTAATAGCCGTTTGGATCATATTGATCCCTAAATGGTATCATAGGTGTTAGGGTACAACCAGCTCATCGACCATGTGGGAACCCATGGGCATAGGAGACTTACGAGGCCTTGAACAGGATTCACTAGTCCAGCAGAAGGAGTATCCGACGGAGAGTTCGTCCAAGTCAAGAGAAAATGTGTATATATAAACAAGTGCTCGACGTTCTAGAGGAATTCCAGAACAGTGGAGCATCAGTATCGTGTTCCCAAAACATCACTAGAAAACGAAGACAAGTTCATTAAAATAGGTCAATTTAAATATATAGTTGGATTAAATTACCAGATGTATTATGAGATATTTTCATGCCAATTAAGCCATAATGGATGGTTCAAGTGTGTGCATGTGTCATGAAAAATCATGGACATGAAGGTCATGTGAAGGATTTAATTAATTAAAATATATCCAAGATTAACAGCTTCGTTTACTGTGTTTAAAAAAGTTAACAGGACATGGTATTACTGTAGAAAATCAAGACTTGCAGAAATAGGGGTTTCATGCAAAAATCCCAGATCGCGACATACCCCTGTAAGGTCGCGATAGGGTTGGTTAGAACGTGACAGGGTCATTTAAGGATCGCGACAGGTTGGTCAGATCAGACGGCCAGAACGCGACGGTGTGGCCTATCGCGATCAGATCGCGACAAGTACTGTGTCGCGACGGCCCTGAGAACGCAGCCTATCGGGCCGCGGTTGACGCGACGACTGGGAGGGACCGCAGTGCCGTCATGACGACGGTGACGATGGCATGGGATAGAAGTGCCGACAGTAAGGAACACTGCGGTGGGCGACTTCCAAGGCGGGCCTACGGTGGCGTTGGAGCTCCTGGAGGTGACAGAGGAGCTGTTCCACAGTGAGAAAGGTGACCAGCATTGGCATTGAGGGCAGAGCAGGCCGTCGGTGGTGACTGTTCCATTGAGGCGCGGCGCGGCAGTGGTAGGGCATAGGGCTTTGCCAGCTCGGCCTATTTGTGGGGTCTTTTCTTTTTTTTAGTGTGTGTGCACCCTTTGTAGCATCGACGATGGGGCTTGTGGTGCTGGGTGTTGTTCCGGCCATGAGCCAGGAAGAGGGTCACATGCGAGGCATCGTTGTAGGGTTTATATACTCATCTCCCTCCCCTTTTTATTTATTTTTCATGGGCGTGAGCAGGATCAAAGGGGCCCAGGTGATGTATCTCTTGGGCCCTGGGGCCTTTCATGTACAGGGGATGCCTGTCTGTGTAGTGCTCGTGGGATCCCCCTTAACCAAAGACACTGTGTGACAGTGATGTCTGAAGGGAGCTCTAGTAGGGCTCAATGCCTTTGGGGACTGTTTGGGGGGGCCCCCCTAATCGAAGACAATGTTTTTTATTTGGTGGGGCCCACTTCAATCGGCGGGCTTCCACTGGTTTGGTCCCTCTTCATGTGCTACCACCTCAAGTGGCGGGTCTTTTGACTACATCCACGCACTGGGCCGCTCATCCCTTGTAGGCTGATCCTCAGGGTGATCACGGTTCGCGGAGAGCCATTTGACATGCTTGCATGTCGTTGTTTGGGCCGTCTCGCCTTAGTGCGTGGATGAGTTCCCCTGACCCCCCACTCATCCATTTGACAAGGGGAGGTGCTGCCAATTTTCGTTTAATTTATGCCCTTGTTCCGATGTTGATGCAGCTTTCCTCTTGCAGGAGTTATGGCTGCTCAATCTTCTACCGGCAGGGCAAATCATCTGTAGGATGTGCCATTGGTGTCGTGGGAGGATTTTCCCAGTTGGACCGAGGTCACGACAAAGTTGCTATGGCGGCTGAGTCTTTTGACTCTGAAACTGATACCATGGATGAATCAAGGCTCATATGAGTTCATTGCCACTTTTCTTTGTACGTGACGAGAACTACAGGACTACCCCAAGGATAGGCATCTATTGGATTCCTCCGCTCATATGCTCTGTATGGCAAGAGGGATCTTGTAAGGGTTTGAGATATAGAATGGGCTGTATTTCTAGAAAGGGATAGCTTAGCCAACTGTGTCCCTCGCTCTGAACCCATTTATCGAATTGGCGAGCCTCGGCAGCGGCTCCCGTCCTACGGTTAGGGGATTTGAACCCTGTAGACAACAGGCTTACCCGGGCTCCTACCTTCGCTCCAACGAGGTGGGACAACTCAACAGGTCGTGTGAACAAGGAACAACTGTCTTTTGGGCTATTATTGTGTCCCTTGAAGTAGGGTTACAGGAAGAACCCTTCTTGTTAGATTGTCAAGCCATCCTGTTCAAACATCAGCTGGCAGCTGGTTGGTTTGGAGATTTGCGGGCGACAGATGCCCACCACTTCCGTTCTTTTGCTGTAGAGGCCGCTGAATTTGTAGTCCAGTATTATGCACCTCTTCTAATGACTGCAGGCGTTTATCATAGTGTTTTTGCAGCCCGTTATCAGTATCCTTTATCTCTTGGCTTTTGTTTTGGGTTAGCGTAAGTCTTCTTGCCCGAATTCAACACATTCTATACGGCTGAAGGGGAGACTTCGCTGGACTTGTGGAGCTTGCATCAGCTGACCGGACTGCCTGTTGACAGGGATCCCTACGAAGAGGTGTGTCTCCCGGATCTCATGAAGGACAGAACTGACGGCGAGGGCCAGTACTCCTTGGGGTATTCATATAGATACCTCATGAAATATTACCGCCACCTTAGCCTCTCTTACAGTGCCGGCCGAGCCAAGAAGAAAGGAGAGCGGAGGAAAGTCAGCATTCATGTATGGCTGACCTACTTCTTTTCTACCAAGCAGCGCTACGAGGACTTTGCTTGTGCTGGTGGGGCTATTGCAAGAAGGAACCTGGGCAGCCAAAAGGTGACTCTACCACCATCTATTCTCAAAGGCCGCCGCATAGGGCCGAACCCCACAAATGCTGACCCGCACACTCACTGTGCGGCTTATTTGACATATTAGATCTGTTCTTTTGCTTTGCTTGTGGGCGATGAGACTGTTCTCTGCCCTAAAGTTATATACCCAGCTTGTCAGATGGCTTGGGGTATGAGTTATCTTTGTGTCCTACAGCTCTTTGCCTGATTTATCCAGCCCTTGGCGAGTTACACCGCCATTCTGTTCCGCGGCAGTACTGCGTGATTGGCCCTTGGCATTTTCTCAATGCCTGGGCCTGCAGCCTATTTCTGGAGTTTGCTCCGAGATCTCTTCAGTCTCCTTGGCTGTTTCCGAGGATGTTAGAGTTTGCCAGCGTAAAGCCCCATTCTATTTCTGCACAACTTTTCGAAATCAGGAGAAAGTTGATGAGCATCCCAACTGACTCTCCTGGTACTATCTATTTCTGGCATCTGGCCAGTCATACCAGTCCATTGCTAGTCGTCACTGGAATGCACCGACAACATAGTCGAAGAGTACGTGCACCCGATCAGCAATCAAAGATTGACAAGGTCACTGTTGGAGCCAGAACTCAGAGATTAGCCCTGTCTATTCGGCCCAGTGTATTGACGTTCCGCCGAGGGAGCATTGTTTATCTAGAATCCTATTATCGATATCAGTTCGGTCGGAATTTCAGATATGATCAGCATATCCCTTCTTCATCTACATAGTTTCACTTGCCCAGCTGGGCTGTAGGGGGAACCCAGATTACAGAATAGGCTCGCACATGGTGGGACTTTTTCCACCACTTTGACCCGTCAAATTTTCAGGTACCAGTGCCAGGCCGCACCCCTCGTGTTACACCGAATACATCAAGTGGTGGAATGCCCGCACAAGCTTCTACAGGGCTTGTAAAGTTGAATGTTGGGATGTTGCGGAGTGCAAGATTTTACGGTTATAGCCTCAGTCGGTCCTTGATATTGACAAGGAGCACTTGATGCGACTGAAGTCAAATGACAAAAAGGCTGTTGACCGGTACTTGGAGGCAAGACTTTCCGCCAAGAAGGATGACCCTCCTCCTACATTGACCTTGCCCAAAATTCTAGCAGATACTATTCTGGAGACTCTTCATCATCTCAGCAATATCAGTTTAGAGCGGATGGCCCCCGCCCAGCCGTTGCCTATTGAGAAAAGTTGTGCGACGGTTGTCTCCCAACGTGGGGACGTAGATGCATCCTTTCCATGCAAAGCCTTTTTAGCACCGTCAGAGCAAAGTCGCACTCATTATGATCACACTTCTTGGCTGTTTGTATTGCTTCAAGTTAACAATCTGACAATTGAAGCAGACTATGAGGTGATCCTGGAGTAGGATCTTCATGTGGCTTTTCACTACGCTGATGGCTGGGGTATGGATCACCTTAGTCTTTATTATTTCTTATCTTTTGTTGGCCAAGGCGACCTGGCTGTCTTTGTTGAAGACTGCTATAGGATTAGCGATGTATGTTGGTTGGTCCGAGAGGTAGCTTCTCAGGCCAAACAAAATGCACATACCTACTGGCCCTTGAGCCGACTTTACATAGGCATAGCAGGTATAGCTTCTTCTCTTCAAACTCCATCGTCTTTTGTTCTATTGTCATGCTTGCTTAGCCTCTTCTTATTTTTTTTTAGATCCCTCTACCAAGACCAGAGACGGAGATACCATGAACTCCTGATGAAGGTCAAGAGGCAGGTCTATTTGTCGATGAAAAGGTCATCCTACGATCTCATATTACGAAGCCACTGGCGAGGAGGTCCAGTATGGCGGCTAGCATCGCAAATGCTAAGAGGGCCTCAAAGAGAAAGAGGGGGATAGCCCCCATAATATCAAATTCTATTGAGGGTCCACCAATCCCCACATTTGAAGAATTTTCTAGCCAGCAAGAATACGATGCTTTTTCAGGTAATCGTTGACTTATTTGTTTCTATTTCTGATATTGTCTCTTCACTTTGTCTGTTCTACTGGTTGGTAACAGGGGATGCTCCTCCAGCAGCCGACCCTTCTGTTGTGGAGCAGGATGCCTCGGCACAACCGGCGGTACCATCTGATGTACCCTCTCCTTCGGCAGCAGGTTCTGGCCATGATGAACTCTTGATCATATACCAGCCCAATGGTCATTTCTTGTCTTTTCCTTACCATTTATCTGCTATTCTCTTTTTAGCTGTTGCTATTACTTCTCCACCTACCCCGGCCATGGTAAGCGCCCAGCTGTGAAGACTGTAGCTCGGAGGGTCAAGAACCCTCAGGTCCCTTTCGGGTAAGCACCCATGCTGCTGGCAGATTGGCTCTCATGATGATTCGTCGAGGCAGTCAAACTCTTTCACCTGAGGAGTCCCAAGTCCAGTTGCTATTTCCTCAGATGATTCCTCGAGCGAGGGTAATATTTACGCTTCCTCCTCCCCGAGCACAAGTCTTTCCGATAAGGGGAGCTTACTCAAAGGGTTGGGAAAGGAGAGGATCTCGGCCCTTGACGACATTGAAGAGGATTCTGCCAGTAGTGTAGAGAAGTCCCCTGTTTCTAGTCCCAGCTCAGATGTTGTTGCTTCCCCTGAGCTTGTCCTTGTAGGAGTTATTACTCTGCCCTTAAGATGTAAGCTTCTTATGTATAAGGGACTTAAAGTGCCCTTTCTGATCTTTTGCAGGGGTCCGAGTGCGACCAAGATGTTCCCACCCCTGAGCCTTTGCCGACAGCTGGCGTTGGTCTCATGCCTATTGAGAGAACAGTGCTGAGTACTCCATCATTCTCTGAAGTGCCAAGCGCCGCTACAGAGCTCACGCCCAAGGTTGATGGTAATCTCCCCCTGGTCTTGTCTGATGATCCTTTTGGAGCTCTTCCTGAGATACCAGCTACTCAACTCGCGCCTGCCTCCGCTGATGAGGGAGTGATGGTTCCCGAAGTAGCAATAGTTCCTATTTCCATGGGTGGAGCACTTGATATTTCTTTGGCTAATGTTAGCCTCTCTTCAGCTGAGCTGCCTCTTGCTCTAAAGAGATGGACACTGGTTTATGGGTAGACGTGGATGGCCAAGTAGATTTTCAAGTACCGCCCCCGTCTGACATTATGGTCATGCAACAACTATTTGTGCTACATTTGATGGCACAACAGAACCCAAACGTGCGCTATGAAGATGTGAAATCCATTGCAGATCAGATGACGGGGGTTCTAGTCCTTATGGGATGCTTCTTGACTGATTGGGAAGGCAGAGTCACTTTGCTGCTCAAATTCTTAAAGCAGCGCCACCATCTTCAACACGAACTGCCTGATCAGTTGGTTGCCTTGAAAGCACAACAATTTTAGTGTGAAGCGGTGCTGAAGCCTTTGCAAGCCGACCATGAACACCGCTGCTCTCTTATAAAGGGGTATGTCGAGGATTCGGAGATCCTGGAGGCCAAGATAGCCAAACTGAAGGCCGAGCTGGACACTGCGGAGGCCAAGCTGCATGAACTGGCCGACTCCCGAGCTCAGCAAGAACAAGCTATTTCACTTGACGAAAGCAGGGCCGCTTTGGCGGAGAAGACATTAATGAAGGTCCGGTCCTAAAAAGAGAACTTGAAAGAGAAATTGTCTTCCCCATATGTGGGCATCTTGTCATTGGAGGAGCTATTCAAGGACTTGCCATGACCCATCTTATGCTTCTTTTGCTTTTGTTGTTCTTTTTGTTTCCGAGGCCTTGCCTCGATGATCATGTAGTTTGGTTCTATTAGCAATGAAAAATGCTTTAGTTTGGATGCAAGTGTTCCCTATGTGTGCTTCATTATTGTGTATGCATCATTTTTTTGTTTGTTGTTTTGGTTCACATTATCGGATTGAGCGCCCTTTCGGGTTTTCACCCAACCCGACCCCCCTCTTGCTTTTGCCTACACGCCCTTTTGGGTTTTCGTGTAGCGGAGTTCCCGATTTTGCCCATGGCGCCCTTTGCGGGTTTCACCATGGCCGAGCTTCACTCGGTGTGATGATCCGAGTAAGTCCGACGAGGCATCTCTATTTTTCGCCTCTTTCTTTTTTTTGCAGGATCTATCTTCTTGTAGTTGTCTGTTGGTAGGGTCTTCTATTGTCTGTTGACCATCAGTATGACAGAGAATTTTGCTGTCAAGACGACGGGGCGTCTGTTGTTTGTTAACCGTCAGTATGACATGAATTTTTGCTGTCAAGGCGACGGGGCTTCTGTTGTCTGTTGACCGTCAGTATGACAGAGACTTTTGCTGTCAAGACGACGAGGCTTCTATTGTCTGTTGAAAATCAGTATGACAGGGACTTTTGCTATCAAGATGACGGGGTTTTTGTTGTCTGTTGACCGTCAGTATGACAAGGACTTTTGCTGTCAAGGCGACGGGGCTTCTGTTATCTATTGACCGTCAGTATGATAGGGACTTTTACTGTCAAGACGATGGGGCTTCTGTGTTGTCTGTTGACCATCAATATGACAGGGACTTTTGCTATCAAGGCGACGGGGCTTCTGTTGTCTGTTGACCATCAGTATGATAAGGACTTTTGTTGTCAAGGTGATGGGCTTCTGTTGACTGTTAACCGTCAGTATGACAGGGACTTTGCTGTCAAGACGATAGGGCTTCTGTTGTCTGTTGTAACACCCCGGCCCCTTGGGCCCTTGGCCCCGTCCTCTGTGGTCGCGGCAGGGTGACTGTCGCGACGTGGTTCCGATCGCGTCGATGTCTGGTTCTGCTTCATATTGCGACAGGGGGTATGTCGCCTTCTTGAAGGCGACATACCCACTGTCGCCTTCTGGTTTGATGGATTGCGACAGGGGGTGTGTCGCCTTCTTGAAGGCGACATAGCCTATGTCGCCTTCCCATCGCGTCGCCCCAGATGCAGTCTGACAGACGTGACAGGCATCCTTTGTGTCAGTACGGCTCTGGCGGTGTCGGGTGAACGCGACAAGATGGCTGTCGCCTTCGCTTTTTCGAATTCCGAGATTTGACCGTTGTCAGTGGAATTGCGGCAGGGGGTATGTCGCCTTCTTGAAGGCGACAACCCACTGTCGCCTTCTGGTTCCCAATGCGACAAGGTGTGTCGCCTTCTCAGGACCGTGGGCTTAAAGCCCGGGCGCCCGAGCTCTTCTCCCTCTCTCGCATTTTTCCTTTCCCCCGCTCTCCCTCTCGCCCTCTCGGAGTTTCGGCGGTGTTGGGTGCCTCCCCCGTGTTGAGGCGGCCGTGCTGAGGAGGGTGTCACTTTGTTCGTGCAGGGGTCGCGTTGTGCCGTGCGGTGCGAGGAGGAGACGTTTCTACCTACGAGAGAGCCCCAACGGGTTCGTTCTTCGCGTGGAGGTAGGGACTCTTGATCCTCTCGCCCTAAGCATGCTCCCCTTCCCCTGCAAAGCGTGTTTTCCTGTGGTTTGGGGTTGGGAGTGTGAGTTTCCATGCTCGTGTGAGTGAGGTTTTCCTCCGGGCGTAGAATCCATGTTCTTGGGTGTTTGAGGGTGGTTTGAATGCTTTACTAGCTTCCTAGCATGAGAAGCATGCTCCCCTCCCTCGTCGTGTAGCGTTTCTCCCATTTCGGGGAGGTTCCCGGAAGAAGAATCTCCGGAACCCCCGACTGGCCGGAATGCGACATACCCTGTGTCGCCTTCTGACTGGTAAAGTGACAGGCCCTATGTCGCATTCAGAATGCGACAGGGGCTATGTCGCATTCAGAAGGCGACATGTCTTATGTCGCATTGAGAAGGTGACAGGCCCTATGTCGCCTTCTCAGTCCAGAGGCAGGTTGTGCTTCCGCCGCTTCCGTTTTCGCTTTACTGTACCCGTGGCACCTGTGCTAGTTCCCTAGTACGGTCTCACACTAGTCGTTCGCCCGGTGCGCGGCACTTGAGGGCTTGTCCCGTGCGAGAGGTTGTTACCGTTACCTGGGACCCCCGTCCTCGGGAGCCTGTTGAGGGAGTACTCCGGGCTACGAGTGTGCTCGAGTTGGCAGCCACCTAGGCGGACTCTAGAGCTGAGGGGAAAACGGTGGTTAGGATAGTGGCGTGTGAGTCGCTTGCAGAGCTCTCGTGGTTGGTCTGGGACGCTGAGGACAGTTTGGAGTTCTACCCGGCGCAAGCCAGCCAGTCCTTCTTCTCACTGCCTCGCTCCTTACGGCCCCGGAACCGTTTGGAGAGGTCAGGCGTGGGACCGTAGTCCGGCCAGACTACGGCGGTTACTGTTGTTGTACTTGTGTCCTACCTCGCTCTGACGAGACGTGAGGGCCAGGACCTAGGTCGAGGATAAGACGTCTGGGATGCACCTGACCGTTTGACTAGTGGTGGTGCTTTCCGTAGCTAGTGTTCCTTGTCCAGGTGGAGTCCCCTCCGTCTGTGTTTACTAGCCGTGTGGTGGTCACGACGAGCAGTCGTACGGAGTTTCCAACCGAGAGTACTTCCCGTACCGTGTTAGCTTTAGCTTCGCTTTCGCACTTCCTTTTGTAGGTAGAAAGATATAAACTGCCGTCTTTCCTTATTAATAGTTGTATATGTTCCTGCCTGTTTAGAGCCAGTAGGAGATTGGTAGTCCCTACTGAGCTTCTGTTGTGAAGCTCATCCTTCTGTTTTTCAGGTGAGTCTTCCCAGCAGCGGCAGGGCACGCGTCGGGCAGAGGAGACGGGGCGTAGTAGTCCTGGTCCTCGTAGCTAGCAGTGGTTCCCCATCTCAGTGTACGTCACCCTCGGGGTATGCCCCTAAGGGACTTGTCTCTCCCCTTCCTTACTTGTACTAGTGTGCGTGCGTTGGACTGTACTTAGAGCGGTACGCAGCGGTCTCGCTTTACTTTCCTGTTTCCGCTTGTACGCTTCTAGCTTAGCAGTTGACGTTTACCTCCATACATATCCTGTCAGACGTGTGTTATAGCCCTCCGAGCCCCCCTGGTCCGTGGGCGGCGACCGCGAAAATCAGGTCCTCGGCGTGGGCCGAGGGTCGGGTTCTCGGGTCGTTACAGTTGGTATCAGAGCTCGGTCTGACAGGACTTGTAGTGGATCTAAACTGCAACAGTAAGTCCCAACAATAGTACAAGTACACTGCTAGCCGCCCGAGAGGTATTTGTAACCTTTGTCAGTTGTGTTTCCGTGAAGGTCATAGCTCCGCGTAGGCGCAGTCAGGCTAGGCAGCTGGTTGAGCAGCAGAATGAGTCCGACATGCCCGCTCAGGGGCAGGTTCAGAAGGAGGTGTCCGTGGAGGAGTCAGTGGCACAACCTCAGGGTGCACAGGCAGCAGCAGCAGAGGCAGCGGCAGCAGGTGGGCAGCAGCAGTAGGAGTACCACCCTCAGCCTCAGCAGTATGCAGACTGGTTTCCCATGGCCGAGCAGTTCTTCAGAGCTATGTACCAGGGAGCATGGCAGCCCAGGCAGAGCAGCAGCAGGTGGTCAGTTTCCAGTACCTCCCCCAGCGTACCAGAGCAGCAGAGGTGGAGCCAGAGGTGGAACAGCCAGTCCGCCAGCAACGGTCAGGTACTGGGAGTACCCGGTCCGGTCAGCGGAGGGCAGCGGTGTCGGAGGCAGGACCGCTCTCCTTGAGAGGTTCCTGCGTCTTCGCCCACCGATGTTCCATGGTGAGTATGATCCAGATAAGGCAGAGAGCTGGACCCATGAGTTGGAGCGCATCTTCGAGACTATGGATTGCGCTGAGGAGGATCAGGTTCGTTTGGCAGTATACCAGCTCAAGGGAGCAGCCCATGAGTGGTGGAGAGTTCAGAGGCGACTCACTTCCAGGGGCAGCGGTTGGACCAGATCACTTGGCAGCGGTTTTTGGAGGTCTTCCACGGAGAGTACTTCCCCGACTACGACTACCGCGAGTGAGAGACGAGACCAGTCCACGAGTTGGTGCAGGGTGACCTCTCAGTTCTCAGTACCACAAGAGATTTGTCCGGTTGTTGAGGCATGTGCCTCATGTAGCAGGTAGTGACCAGGCTTGTGCAGAGAGGTTTATAGCAGGGCTGAGACCAGACCTGAGGTGGGGTGTGACGGCACACATGTGTACCACCTTGGGAGAGGCCGTGGCGAAGGCCACCGCCTTGGATAGGGAGGCTTGGCAGCCTCAGCAGCAGCAGCAGCAACAGGGAGGAGCCTCTTCCAGGTCCTCGTCGTACCAGCGTCCAGCAGGCAGCCGCGGTAGTGCGACTTCCTCTTCCTCAGGCTCGGGCAGTTCCGGTAGCTCTGGAATTCGCTCGCAATTCAGGAAGTTGTCTACTCGCGGGGGTGGACGGAGCCGTCAGCAGAGGCGTCATTCCAGGTTTGCAGAGCAGTCAATACAGCAGGGTGCTGAGCAGGGCAGTCAGGAGCCAGTGTGCTACACTTGTGGCTTGCCAGCCACTTTAGGAGGGATTGCCCTAGGGGGCAAGCTCCGCAGCAGCAGCAGCCAGTACAGTACGCGCAGCAGCCACCTCAGTACCAGTACCCTCCCCAGCAGCAGGCACCGCGTCAGCAGTAGAGAGGGCAGTACCAGCAGTTCCCGCAGCCCAGCAGTACCAGCGTACCCGCAGCAGCAACAATTCCTCAGCAGCAGTCGCCGCAGCAGCAGCCCCAGTAGGCGCCGCAGCGTGGACATGGTCGTGGTCGCGTGATGGCGCTCACCCGGGAGCAGGCAGAGGCATCGAACCTGGTGATAGGTACTCTACCTATCCTTGGCAGAGCTGCTCGTGTTTTGGTTGATCCCGGTGCTTCCTTGTGTTTTGCTTCGAGGAGTTTTACGAGTCTCTTGCTTGTCACACACCCGAGAGGCAGTGTGACGTATTGGTCGATCTCCCGTCCGGTGACTCATGCGTTCCTTCGGTTACCTGGAGGGTGTGTGACAGTCGAGGTTGAGGGTCACCAGTTGCCGGCCAGGTTGTACACGCTGCAGCTTTGTGACTTCGACGTCATCCTGGGCATGGACTGGTTGGAGGCTCACTCAGCCGTGGTTGATTGTCAGAGGAAGACCGTTCGGTTCGAGATACCTGGAGCGCCTGTTCTCTGCTTTCGAGGTATCCGGTCTACCCGTCGGCCGTTCATTTCTTTCTGTAAGGCTCGTCGTTTGATCCGTGATGGCTGCGTTGCTTACCTTGCTTCGGTTTGTTCCTTGGAGCCTAGCGGGCCTCAGTTTTTGATGTGCCAGTTGTTTCTGAGTTTTCTGACGTGTTTCCGGAGGATCTACCTGGGATGCCTCCTGAGCGAGAGGTAGAGTTCTCCATCGAGCTTTTTCTGGTACGATGCCTTGTCCAAGGCACCCTACCGGATGGCCCCGGCAGAGCTGCGTGAGTTGAAGCGCCAGCTGCAGGAGTTGCTTGAGTTGGGCTTCATTCGTCCGAGCCGTTCGCTGTGGGCGTGCCTATTTTGTTCGTGAGGAAGAAGGATGGTAGTCTTCGTTTGTGCATCGATATCGGCAGTTGAACCAGCTCACTGTGAAGAACAGGTACCCGTTGCCGAGAATTGATGATTTGTTTGATCAGTTGCAATCGGCCCGAGTTTTCTCGAAGATCGACTAGATATCCGGCTACTACCAGCTGCGGATCAGAGAGTCAGATGTTGGTTTGACGGCTTTCCGTTCCAGGTACGGTCACTTTGAGTTCGTCGTGATGCCGTTTGGGCTGACGAACGCACCTGCAGCATTCATGGATCTGATGCATAGGGTGTTCAGTGAGTACCTAGACCGGTTTGTTGTTGTTTTTGTTGATGATATTCTGGTCTACTCGGCTTCTGAAGAGGAGCACGAGGAGCACCTGAGGATCGTGCTGGAGACCCTGCGGAGTCACCGTCTTTACGCCAAGTTCGACAAGTGCGAATTTTGGCTGAGCGAGGTGCACTTCCTCGGGCACGTGATCTCGGGTTCTGGTGTGGCAGTGGATTCGGCCAAGGTTGAGGCCGTGTGTCATGGGAGCAGCCCACATCAGTTGCAGAGGTCCGCAGTTTTCTGGGTCTGGCAGGTTACTACCGGAGGTTCATTCAGGATTTCGCCAAGATTGCAGAACCGTTGACTCGGTTGACGAGGCAGGACACCAGGTTTGTTTGGTCAGAGGACTGTGAGTAGAGTTTCTTGGAGCTTAAGACGAGGTTGACTTCGGCGCCAGTGTTGGTCTTGTCGTCGGGCACCGGTGGGTTCGTGGTTTACACCGATGCGTCGAGGTCAAGTTTGGGTGTCATGCTGATGCAGCATGGTGGGGTCGTTGCCTATGCTTCTCGGCAGCTCAAGAAGCATGAGGAGAACTATCCCACCCACGACTTGGAGCTAGCAGCAGTGGTACACGCTCTCAAGTTGTGGAGGCACTACCTGTATGGCGAGGCTTTTCAGATCTTTACCGATCACCAGAGTTTGCAGTACATCTTCACCCAGAGGGATCTGAACTTGAGGCAGCGCCGATGGATGGAGTATTTGAAGGACTATGACCTAACCCTTTCCTATCATCCAGGAAAGGCTAACGTTGTAGCCGATGCTTTGAGTAGGCGCGTGCGCTTGAGTTCGCTGATGGTCAGAGAGTGGAGGCTGTTCGAGGAGCTGTCCAGGGGGAGTGTTCGTCGTCGAGGACCAAAGGCCGTGCAGTGGCTTCCAGTTTGTCAGTTCGGCCATCACTGTTCAAGCAGGTGTTGCAGGCGCAGCGAGCAGATGCAGAGTTAGCAGACATTTTGTGGATGCCGGACGTTGAGCTCAGCGAAGACAGCGAGGTCAGATTCAGAGGCCGCTTGTACGTTCCAGAGGAGGTTCGTGAGGCAGTGTTGTCAGAGGCTCACAGGTCGAGGTATGTCGTTCATCTCGGCTCCACCAAGATGTACCATTGTTTGAGGAGGTTCTTCTGGTGGCCGGGGATGAAGAGGGGCGTGGCAGAGTTTGTTGCTCGGTGCCTTACCTGTCAACAGGTGAAGGCTGAGCACCAGCATCCTGGTGGTGAGCTACAGCCATGCCCATTCCTGAGTGGAGTGAGTGGGACGACATCACCATGGACTTCGTGGTTGGCTTACCCCGCACCCATAGAGGCATGATGGTATTTGGGTGATTGTGGATCGTTTGACCAAGGCAGCACACTTTCTTCCGATCAGGATGTCGTGGTCAGTGGACAGGTTGGCCAGATTGTACGTGGACAGAGTTGTTTTGTTGCACGGGATCCCAGTTTCAGTCGTTCAGACAGAGATCCGAGGTTCACATCTGGGTTTTGGCACAGTCTTCAGAGAGCACTGGGTACAGAGTTGAGGTTCAGACAGCATACCACCCGCAGACAGACGGTCAGTCAGAGCGCACCATTCGGACACTGGAGGATATGCTGAGAGCGTGCTGTTTAGACTGGAGCGACACTTGGGAGTCTCACCTTCCGATGGTAGAGTTGCGTATAACAACAGTTATCACTCGAGCATCGGAATGGCGCCATACGAGGCTTTGTATGGTCGCCCGTGCAGGACTCCGCTTCACTGGTTCGAGGTTGGTGAGAGGTAGCTTTGGGCCAGAGTTAGTGCAGCAGTGTGCAGAGACAATCAGTTTGGTCAGGCAGAGGCTTCGGGCAGCACAGAGCAGGCAGAAGAGTTATGCGGATGTCCGCAGGAGACCGCTAGGGTTCAGCGTCGGTGACCTGGTCTTCCTGCGGGTCTCGCCGACCAAAGGGGTCATGAGGTTTGGTAAGAAAGGAAAGCTCAGTCCGAGGTACATCGGGCCTTTCCATATTACCGAGAGGGTCGGCGAGGTAGCTTACCGGCTGAGTCTTCCGGCAGAGCTAGCAGGTGTACACAGCGTGTTCCACGTTTCGCAGCTCAGGAGGTACGTTGCAGACTCTTCGCACGTGTTGGACTACTCGCAGCTAGAGGTAGCGCCAGACTTGTCAGTGCCAGAGTACCCAGTTAGAGTGATCGACCGCAGAGTTCAGCAGGTTGCGCAGGAAGAAGATTCGCTGGTTAAGGTCATTTGGCAGAACCGCGTGGTGGCGACGCCACCTGGGAGCGCGAGGATGAGATGCTGGAGCAGTTTCCTTATTTGTTTGATTGATCGGTATGTGGTGATCTCCCCTTTTGTCGTCTTCTGGGTTGAGACCGAGTTGTTTTCATTTCGAGGACGAAATGTCTTAAGGAGGGAGGGTTGTAACACTCGGCCCCCTTGGGCCCTTCGCCCCGTCCTCTGTGTCGCGGCAGGGCGACTGTCGCGACGTGGTTCCGATCGCGTCGATGTCTGGTTCTGCTTCATATTGCGACAGGGGGTATGTCGCCTTCTTGAGGCGACATACCCACTGTCGCCTTCTGGTTTGATGGATTGCGACAAGGGGTGGTCGCCTTCTTGAAGGCGACATAGCCTATGTCGCCTTCCCATCGCGTCGCCCCAGACGCAGTCTGATAGACGTGACAGGCGTCCTTTGTGTCAGTACGGCTCTGGCGGTGTCAGTGAACGCGACAAGATGGCTGTCGCCTTCGCTTTTTGAATTCCGAGATTTGACCGTTGTCAGTGGAATTGCGACAGGGGGTATGTCGCCTTCTTGAAGGCGACACACCCACTGTCGCCTTCTGGTTCCCAATGCGACACAAGGTGTGTCGCCTTCTCAGGACCGTGGGCTTAAAGCCCGGGCACCCGAGCTCTTCTCCCTCTCTCGCATTTTCCTTTCCCCCGCTCTCCTCGCCCTCTCGGAGTTCCGGCGGTGTTGGGGTGCCTCCCCCGTGTTGAGGCGGCCGTGCTGGGGAGGGTGTCGCTCCGTTCGTGCAGGGGTCGCGTTCGTGCCGTGCGGTGCGAGGAGGAGACGTTTCTACCTACGAGAAGGCCCCAACGGGTTCGTTCTTTGCATGGAGGTAGGGACTCTTGATCCTCTCGCCCTAAGCATGCTCCCCTTCCCCTGCAAAGCGTGTTTTCTTGTGGTTTGGGGGTTGGGAGTGTGCGTTTCCATGCTCGTGTGAGTAAGGTTTTCCTCCGAGCGTAGAATCCATGTTCTTGGGTGTTTGAGGGTGGTTTGAATGCTTTACTAGCTTCCTAGCATGAGAAGCATGCTCCCCTCCCTCGCCGTGTAGCGTTTCTCCCGTTTCGGGGAGGTTCCCGGAAGAAGAATCTCCGGAACCCCCGACTGGCCGGAATGAGACATACCCTGTGTCACCTTCTGACTGGTAAAGTGACAGGCCCTATGTCGCATTCATAATGCGACAGGGGCTATGTCGCATTCAGAAGGCGACATGGCCTATGTCGCATTGAGAAGGTGACAGCCCCTATGTCGCCTTCTCAGTCCAGAGGCAGGTTGTGCTTCCGCCGCTTCCGTTTTCGCTTTACTGTACTTGTGGCACCTGTGCTAGTTCCCTAGTACGGTCTCACACTAGTCGTTCGCCCGGTGCGCGGCACTTGAGGGCTTGTCCCGTGCGAGAGGTTGTTACCGTTACCTGGGACCCATCCTTGGGAGCCTGTTGAGGGAGTACTCCGGGCTACGAGTGTGCTCGAGTTGGCAGCCACCTAGGCGGACTCTGGAGCTGAGGGGAAAACGGTGGTTAGGACAGTGGCGTGTGAGTCACTTGCAGAGCTCTCGTGGTTGGTCTGGGACGCCGAGGACAGTTGGAGTTCTACCCGGCGCAGGCCAGCCAGTCCTTCTTCTCACTGCCTCACTCCTTACGGCCCCGGAACCGTTTGGAGAGGTCAGGCGTGGGCCGTAGTCCGGCCAGACTACTGCGGTTACTGTTTTTACTTGTGTCCTACCTCGCTCTGACGAGACGTGAGGGCCAGGACCTAGGTCGAGGATAAGACGTCTGTGGACGCACCTGACCGTTTGACTAGTGGTGGTGCTTTCCGTAGCTAGTGTCCTTGTCTAGGCGGAGTCCCTCCGTCTATGTTACTAGCCGTGTGGTGGTCACGACGAGCAGTCGTACAGAGTTTCCGACCGAGAGTACTTCCCATACCGTGTTAGCTTTAGCTTCGCTTCTGTACTTCCTTTTGTAGGTAGAAAGATATAAACTGCCGTCTTTCCTTTATTAATAGTTGTATATGTTCCTCTGCCTGTTTAGAGCCAGAAGGAGATTGGTAGTCCCTACTGAGCTTCTGTTGTGAAGCTCATCCTTCTGTTTTCCAGGTGAGTCTTCCCAGCAGCAGGCAGGGCGCGCGTCGGGCGGAGGAGACGGGGCGGTAGTCCTGGTCCCCGTCGTAGCTAGCAGTGGTTCCCCCTCTCAGTGTACGTCACCCTCGGGGTATGCCCCTAAGGGACTTGTCTCTCCCCTTCCTTACTTGTACTAGTGTGCGTGCGTTGGGACTGTACTTAGAGCGGTACGCAGCGGTCTCGCTTTACTTTCCTGTTTCCGCTTGTACGCTTCTAGGTTAGCAGTTGACGTTTACCTCCATTACATATCCTGTCAGACGTGTGTTATAGCCCTTCCGGGCCCCCCTGGTCCGTGGGCGGCGACCGCGAAAATCAGGTCTCGGCGGGCCGTGGGCGGAGGTCGGGTTCTCGGGTCGTTACATCTGTTGATCGTCAGTATGAAAGGGACTTTTGCAGTCAAGGCAACGGGCTTCTGTTGACTGTTACCGTCGGTATGACAGGGAATTTCCTGTCAAGAGGATGGGGCTTCTGTTGTATGTTGAGTGT
>JACBKR010001151.1:0-45835 GCA_014218235.1 Colocasia esculenta | reverse complement strand
CGAAAGGCATACCTAATGATCTTTACAGAACACAAATCAAGGGGTGAGTATGGTAGACACTTAGACTCAGGATTCTAACCAAAGAGGGAGACATGATTATAGAAAAGAAAATTAGTTCTACTGATTTCAACAACATAAATCAGAACAGGTACAAGGTAAAACACTTAAACACAAGGTTCTTAGCAAAAGAAGGAGACTAGAAGGAGAGAAGATAGAAAAATCTTACATGATGATCACACAGTTCCAGAAGAATTTAGGGAGTCAAAGTAAAAGATTGAGGTTTCAACCACCTAAACAGGAGGTTCTATAACATGTTTAAAGAGTAATGCTAGTAGAGGAAGGAAAAGAATCCTACAATATGGACACTCAATTCCAGAAGTACTTAAGGATTCAAATCTGAAACTTGAAGATACACACCCTTAAACAGGGAATAAACTCACTGTACTAAAGATGTTTCTGACTTCAAAATAAGACTCTAGAACTAAGGATGGAAGAAGAGGAAAGAGTTTCCTACATGGAGTAGAACAAGACTCTTCTTCTCTCTAATGTAAAAGTCCACCTACTAGAAAAAAAACCCGAGGAAGTTAATATTTAACAAGAGCATCTCTAGTTGAGAAGAAGACAAGAATGAGGAAGAAGGAAGTGATCCTACCTAGCTTGAAGGATGAGATTTTGATGTAGTGGTCTCCCACTGGAGGAAGAACGATAATATCCGGTACAACTAGCAGCTTCTCTCAGCTACGACTTGTAGCACTATCACCTGGATCAGTAGAAGCAGCAGCTCTCTTACAACAACAATTTCTCCACAGCAACAGAGATAAGACAACACTCACAACTTGATGCTAGCAAGTGCAACGGAAGTGGAGGAGAAGAAAAACTCCCATGAAGGTGAGGGGAGGCTTTTATAAACCCTTCCTTCCCTTGCATGTCGGACACGTGGCCATGTAGGTGTCTGCAGTAAACCTCTTGTGCTTTATTGGGGACATGTTTTACATGCACGCACCTTAGTCTAACACCTCAAATAACCATGTGCTACCCTCACACTTAGTGTGCTGGCTTTACTAGGGCCTTACACGCAGAGACCCAAGAAATTCAAGAAAATACTTTACCGTAATTGATCCTTAAATCAGCTGGCCCTTTAAACCTTATGCAAACATGTTCAAATGGTGTCCATTTGCAATAAAATTCAACCCTAGGTTAATGTGATGGTTTTACAATTATGGTGATTTTAATTTTAATTTTAGATTTTATTTTACACTAGGTTAAAAATCACCCGAAAAATAGTTGCGTCGACTTAACCTCGAAGTCCGCACGTCAATAAGTCCGGATATTTATATTTCTAATATCTCCATTTTCTAAAATTATGGTGTTCTCAGATTTTTATTTCGTATTTTTTTCAGTGCCGCCCTGTGGGAGCGTATATGTTCGAGTACAACACTGGGGTATTGTTTATTAATGCTAATCATTCCCAAATATCAATATTTCACTTTAATGTTAATAATAATGTGTAATAACAACATTATTCATATTTTTCTAACAATTAAAGTTTGGGACGTTACAATCTCTCCCACTAAAAGAAATTAGTCCTCCAAATTTTAATAACACCCAAGTATGGATACTAACCTGAGAACAATTTTGGGTATTTGATCTTGATGGCATCTTCTAGTTCCCACGTTGCCTCTTCTTGTCCACGTCTACTCCACTGAATCTTCAACAAGGGAATTTCTTTGTTCTGTAGTTGCTTGATTTTTCGATCAAGAATCTGTACAAGTTTCTCCTCATATGCTAAATTTTCTTGTAGCTCCAGATCTTGATATTCAATGATGTGCTCTGGGTTGTAGACATACTTCCAGCATTGACACGTGAAAAATATCATGTACGTTAGATAATTGTGGTGGAAGTGCCAATTGATACGTCATTTCTCCATTTATTTTCAATATTTCAAATGGCCCAGTATACCTTGAACTTAACTTTCCCTAACACAGAATCTTCTGATTCCACGACGAGGAGATACTTTAAGGAACACATTCTCTCCTTGTTGAAATTCCAACTCCCTTCTTCGACGATCAGCATAACGTTTCTGTCGATCTTGGGCAGCTTTCATTCTATATTGTACCAACTTGATATTTCTGTGGTTTCTTGGATCATGTCAGGTCTAAGAATATGTGATTCTATTAGTTCCACCGAACACATTGGTGATCTACATTGGCGACCGTATAAGGCTTCAAATGGTGCCATTTGAATGGTAGACTGGTAACTATTATTATATGCAAATTCCATGATTGCCAAGTGAGTGTTGCAGTCATTTCCAAACTCCAATACACAGGCACGACACATATCTTCGATAATCTGATTCACGCGTTCTGTTTGTCCGTCAGTTTGGGGATGAAACGCAGTGCTAAACTTTAGTTTAGTTCCCAGTGCAACTTGTAATTCCTTCCAAAAATGTGAGGTAAATCTTGCGTCTCTATCGGACACTATGTCTTTTGGAATTCCATGCAATCGAACAATTTCTTTCATGTATAGGCTTGCTAAGACATTGACAGATCACCTTGTCTTGATTGCTAAGAAATGAGCTGATTTGGTAAGTCGGTCAATAATTACCCACATGGCATCAATCCACTTCGTGTTTTAGGTAACCTACAAAAAAATCCATACCGACACTATCCCATTTCCACTCTGGCACTTCAAGTGGTTTTAACTTTTCGGCCGATTTCTGGGCTTGGCTTTCACTTTCTGACATGTCAAGTATCTTGCTATGAAGTCCACAACGTCTTTCTTCATATTACACCACCAAAAATGCTTCTTTAAATCTTAATACATCTTGACAGCTCCTGGATGAATAGTGTAACGTTATCGATGAGCTTCTTCTAAAATTTGCTTCTTGATCTCGGGATTATCCGGCACACACAACCTGTTCCGAAATCGTAGATTTCCAAGAACATCTTCATTAAAGTTAGGTCTAGAAGCCAATTTTTCTCGAATTTCTGTAATGTAGGATCATTGTTCTGCTTCCCTCTAATCTATTTTAACAAATCTGATTGAACTGTCAAGTTATCAATTATAACTTTTCCTTCTTGTGACTCAACCTTCATGCTTAATGTGAAAAACTCTTCTAGCAACTTCCACTCCTTTACTTGTAATTGGCATACCTTAGATATAGGGTTTCTACTGAGTGCATCAGCCACAATATTTCCTTTTCCTGGATGGTATTCAATCTTGAAGTCATAATCTTTAATATATTCCATCCACCTTCTTTGTCTCATATTCAATTCTTTTTGTGAAAACAAATACTTGAGGCTCTTATGATCAAAGTATACTATGAATTGATTGTCATATAGGTAGTGCCTCCAAAGCTTAAGAGCAAAAATTACTGCGGCTAATTCCAAATCATGTACTGGGTAGTTTTTCTCATGAGTTTTCAATTGTCTCGATGCATAAGCAATGACTCTTCTATCTTGCATCAATACACATCCCAGTCCAATATTTGAAGCATCAGTGTAAACCTCAAATAATTTTCCTTCTACCGGCAAAGCTAGAATTGGTGCAGACGATAGACATTCCTTTAATAATTGAAATTCTTGTTCACAACTCTCACTCCACACAAATGCAGTTCCTTTTCTAGTCAATTGTGTGAGAGGCGAGGCAATTCTAGAGAAATCCTTGACGAACCGCCGATAATAACTGGCCATTCCCAGAAAACTTCTAATCTCAGTGAGGTTCTTTGGTTGTTCCCATTTTTGTATAATTTCAATCTTTGAAGAATCCACTGACAATCCTTCTTCAGAAATAATGTGTCCCAAAAACATTACTTGCTTCAACCAAAATTCACATTTACTGAACTTTGCATATAACTTGTGATCTCGTAATAGTTGCAAAGTAATCCGTAAATGTGCCTCATGTCCTTCTATGCTCTTGGAATAATCAGTATATTATCAATAAACACAACCACAAATTGATCCAAATAAGTTCGAAACACGTCATTCATCAGTCGTATAAATGCAGCAGGTGAATTAGTTAATCCAAAGGGATCACTACAAATTCGTAGTGCCCATATCTTGTTCGGAAAGCTATTTTGTGGATATCTTGCTCTTGAATCCTGAGTTGATGATAACCAGATCTTAAATCAATTTTGGAGAAACACTGAGCTCCAGACAATTGATCAAATAGGTCATCAATTCTTGGAAGTGGGTATTTGTTCTTTATAGTCAATTGGTTTAGCTGTCGGTAATCTATACATAATCGCATAGACCCATCTTTTTTCTTCACAAATAACACTAGAGAACCCCAGGGTGAGGTACTAGGTCTAATAAATCCTTTTTCTATCAATTCCAATAACTGCCTTTTTAGCTCTTTCAACTCTTCTATTGACATCCTGTATGGTGTTCTTGAGATTGGTGTAGCTCCTAGTACAATTCAATCGAAAAATTCACCTCTCATTTGGTGGTATGCCAGGTAACTCTTCAGGAAAAACATCAAGAAATTCCCTTACCACTGGAATATCTCCCAATCTGGTGATATCTTGATTTAATATCGTTACAGAAGCCAAGTACCCTTGACAACCTTTCTGTACTAGCTTACAAGCCTTAACTGCTGAAATTATTGGTATTCTTCTGGTATGGGGTTTATCAAAAGTTATAGAACAAATTTCCTTTCCTGGAAAAGTGATCTGCCTTAATTGGTAATATAAATTGGCATGATATTTAGATAACCAATCCACTCCAAGGATCACATCATAATCCCACATTTCCAAACATATCAAATTACCAGGTAAATTATGTCCTTTAAGTAGGATCTGACTATCAGGGTAATACTCCTTAAGCTTTTTACCCTCACTCAAAGGAGTTGCCACTTCCAATTGTGTAGACAATGGGACTGATTGAATTTCCATAGATTTAGCAAACTCATAACTAATAAAGGAGTGTGTAGCTCCTGAATCAAACAATACATGTGCAGGTTTCGAGTTTACTATTAGTGTACCTTCAATTAATCCGCCTTCTTGCGGGGATTCAGGCTCTACCTCCTAAACAGCTTGTATTCTTCCTTGCTTTGGTTGCTTTGCTTGGGGATTTTGTTTGGCTGGCATATTCTTGATCATCGGACAGTCTGGAATCCGATGTTGAGTGCTCCCACACTTGAGACATGCACCCATCTACATCAACAATTTTCAGCTTTGTGTCCACTGATGTGACAATGCTTACATACACTCTTATTTTCCATCGGGGCCTTTCCTGCTTTCTTCACAGATTGTTGAAGTTTCGAGGCATTTCCTGACTCAAACTTTTTTTCCGATCTGAAGATCCTTCTCCTGACCTTCCTCTCTCTTTTCCACGATATCGTTCGCAGCTTCTACTGCCAAAGCTCTCTTAACCATGTCCAAGTATGTAACGATCAAATGTGGAGTTAACTGCATAATAACAGTAGGACGTAATTCATTCATGAACCTTTTAGCCTTTATTTATCCGTGACTATCAGATGCAGAGCATATTTGGATAGTCGGGCAAACTGGGCCTCATACTCTGACACTGACATCTTTAACTGTTTCAGATTAGCAAATTCATTTGCCTTCCTTTCATGGACTACCTCAGAAAAGTATTGATCATTAAATAACTCCACAAATTCTTCCCAACTAATTTGGGTCGGATCCTCCAATGTGGATTCTATTGTCTCCCACCAAACTCTAGCATCTCGATCCAACTGAAAAGCTACCAACCGAATTTTCTCTTCCTCTGTGCATTTAATCACTCCGAATATTCTTTCAATGTCCTTTAGCCAATTTTCGGCCTCGTCTAGATCCGTACTTCCGGCGAATCTCGGAGGATCTAGACTTCGAAAAATCCTTGAATAAACTTGTCCCATTATGGTTGCTATTTTTGGCTACTCATTTCATCACTCGGGTCAGGTCATGCATTGAACTTTCCATTTTCCTCCAGTTGGCGTCACCTCCGTCCATGACAAAATTAGGAAGTATCTTAAATATTCAATAGTACATACATTAATTCCACAATTCACCCCAACTTGCATTCATTACATACACATTTCAAATTCACATAACACCCCATTCCATTCACTAGCCAATATTTACATCATAACATATTATCACTGATTTACATCCCAAGATACTAGGTCTTCTCCTTCTAAGTCTTCCACATTTACAGAACATACTTCCACTAATGTAGCAAGCCTAAATTTATGGGAATTATTTTTAAATATTTATATTATTTAATTAGAAAATCAAAGAAAAGAGAATTAAATAAAACCCATCAAATGAAAATAAGTAATGGGCTTATTAAATAGACCCATTAGAAATTAGTGGGCAAAATAGAGATTTTAAAAAGGGGAATAATAGAGAAATATCCAAAATTCGTACCTAAAATATACTAAAATAGAAAAAAGATATTTAATGCATTAAATAGCTAGTTTGAATTAGGATTGGATTCCTAAACCTACCCTAATGGGTTCGCCACGAAATGCTCTCTCTCCCAACCCAAATAGGAAGATCTCTGCTTAAAAAGAGGAGAGAAATAGGAAATTTGGAATTTAATAGGAATTAGACTTAAACTAGGAAAGGGAATAGGGAGAAGCTTAAATACTTCTCTTAAACCCTCATGGCTGGCCCTAGCTCGTGCCAGGAGGTTCTTGGACCAGGAGGAAGGCCAAGAGGATGAGAATTCGTGGAGAGGAAGGATCTCTCAAGTTTTCCCGAGTCCTTCAAGTCTTAACCCTAGAAGAGGAAAACGATCAAGGGTAGGCATTCTCACAAGCATAAACCATGAAACTTTTTCTGTAGGATGTCTCGACTATCAGGAACAAAAGCCCTTTGGTTTCATAATTTTCCATCGAGCATATCTGTCGTTCTTGATTTTTCATGTTCTGCAACTCACATGACCCCGAACCCTCTTCTTAACTCTTGATCTCCTTGTATACTCCACCCCATGCCACGAGATTTTTACTGTAGAAACTGATGCATGTTAGGCATCTTTTTCTTCTAAAAGCCCTAAATTTGATTCATCATATCTTGCGAATTTAATCGTTGATCTCAACTATGTATTGTTCCATGTTCATCATGAATGCCTGTGTTTAAAACATGTCCAACCCTGATTGTTTTCCAATTCCTAATTATTGTAGTACCCATGCATGTCTAGGTCGTTTTGCAACTGGTTTCACAATTTTTCGTTGACTATACAATTAGTTGTGATTTTCTGAACCACCCTGTGTCAAATAGGGTAAGTTCTGGCCCGTAATCCAATGTATGTCCTTTCCCTGTCGGACTTGGCCGCAGACCCTGTGAACATGACGGCCCGATAGGCCGCGTTCACAAGGGTCATCGTGACAGTGCCCTCTGTCGTGATCTGATCGCGACAGGGCCTGTCGTCGCGATTTGCTGCCCGACCAGACTAAGCCTGTCGCGACCCGTACAAGTACCCATCGCAATCTCAGTTGACCCCGTCGCGACCCTCATCAGGGTACGTTGTGATTTGGGTTCTTTTTGCAATAAACCCCTGTCTCAACAAATGCTTGATTATCTATAGTGATTGTACTCTTGTTTAACAGTCATACACACAGAAAATAAGACTTGTTATAAATTGAATATTTTTGTATGATTAAAATACATGCACATGATCTTTTCCAGCTACAATTTCATGACACATACACACACTTTGAACCATCCAATTATGGCATAATTTGGCATGAACTATTTCATAATACATCTGGTAATTTATGTAATTAAATTACCCTATACTTATCTATCGTTTCTCGCGATGTTTTGGGAATATCGATATCGACGCTCCACTATTCTAGAACTCCTCTAGAACGTCGAGCACTTATTTCTATATACACTCGATCCTAACTTGGACGAACTCTCCATCGGAAACTCCTTCTGCCAGACTAGTAAGTCTTTGTTCAAGGCCTCCGTAAGTCTCCTCTATCCATGGATTCCCACATGGTCGACGAGCCAGTTGTACCCTAACACCTGTTACACCCATTAGGGATCAATATGGTCCTAACGGCTATTAGAAAATCACTCTCGTCTTGAATCATGCCGGACCTCTGGACCTGTGCTTAACATGGCCAGTGGTAAGGTCGTGAGTTCCACCTGACTGCCAACACCAAGTGCGCGTGTTGTGCAACTGTTACTATCGCCTGTTTACTCGACGCGTTATGTGCAATGTCCACTAGCTCTCATCTATACTCTACTCGCTCGTCTATTCACGTTCACTCTACTATCTCGTCTATTCATCTAGTGATCTCATCTACTTCTTGGTACTCTATATTGGCCATTGACTGATTGTCTAAAGATAAACAATATAACTAATGCCTGGCAATATATAAAGGGCCCGATCTGGTCCTGGGATGTGTGCCCGAAAGTGCTAGTGCCCATGGGAGTTAAATGATCAGAGTGTTTTGACATTACACTCAAGTGCTATCCATCGTGACTATCTAATGACAATCAAAAGTGCTATGTTCTCTCTCGTTGTCCATTGACAACAAAGTGCTATGCTATACTCGTTGTGCTATTTGTACCATGGCCATCTTTCTATACTTGACATTATGCTATCTTGCTATTATTGTGCTATTCCCGACACTTGTGCTGTTCTTGAAAAGTCTATATTTGGAAAGTCTTGCTATTTCGTTCACGTACTGTCCTGCTATATTTTACTTGACACTCTCTCTCGCTCTATCATTAGTTACTCTGCCTTTAATGCATTAATTACTTAAAGCCTGCTTGAGCCTGAGATTTAAGTCCTACTGGGCGATGTTCGCTCACCCTGTGTTATTTGTCGTTGTGTTCTCAGGTGAGACCGAGGATGAACCATACACTCACAAGGACAGGAACGTCCTAGAGTGATGTCATGAGTATCCTAGTGTCCTATTGCTATGTTTAGCGTTGTAGTAGTTAAGTTTGAAGTTTAGTCTTTTGCCTTCTTTCAATGTAATCGGGCCCCATAGATTGGCTCTGATATTAGTGGTTGTAACTAGACATTGAAAAGTATTAATGAAATGAATTCGCTTTAGTATTATTCCCTGTGCAATGATTTGATGTCTAGTACTCGCTTTATACCCTTTTCTTGCAACTGCCTCGCGTTCCGATATTTCGCGTCGTGGCGTGACAAATAACCTCTCACTCCTCATACACATGGGAGTTATATTTACAACCAACATTTAAACAAAAGACAAGCGGCCTAAGTCCCTTCAAGATTTAGGTTAGATCTATAACAGACTCTACAGATGGTTGTTGTTGTTCCCTTCCAACTCCGTGATACAATTCTCCCCCGCCGCATCCGTCAATGTTTCCAATACCTTCAAACTGATAGAGCAACATATCTTGCCCCCAGCCTGAGATTGTCCAACCTACACATGACTTGAGTCATGACATCTAGTGAAGCACAAGGATTGTCGGCAAAGAATGCGCCCCTAGTCAGGTTGAGCACTTCTTCCTTGATTTGTACATGGGCTTCCTTCTGTGCTTGGGCATACAACTCAATGTCTTGGCATAGCATTTCTAGCACTGCTACCAAACCTCTCTTGGGTATTCATATCCATACTGAAACAAATATCAAGTTAAGCATTTATGGATTACAAAATCATACTAACTAATCCCAATTTCTACCCCAACTCATTGGTTATCCCTAGGTTTATCAAACTAATGCTCTGATACCAATTTATCTGTCACGTCCTAGTAAAAGTCTATCTACTGAAAATGACAGATATTAAGCACGAGAATCAACATAAAAGTTTATTTATACACAACTCTCTTAGTGGAAGCTTTTTACATGATACTCCTCACTATAGTCTAAATGAGGGGAAGATAGAAGTAGACTGTAACATCATTACATTCCAACTAACTATGAGAGAAATAAAATGAGAATCGCTGGACAACGGGTAGTCCACTCAGCACACATATCCCCTTTAGACTTCATTCTCATCTGATTACCTGAAAAAGGTAGGAAGAATGAGCTAACTAGCCCAGTAGAATTCAATTCCTTTAAACAAAAAGGACTCAAGTATATAATCACAGGACAAGAATCTGACATTGCTAACATTGAGTATTAAATGGAGGGACGAACGTGTAACGACCCGAGAACCCGACCCTCGGCCCATGCCGAGGACCTGATATTCGCGGTCTCCGCCCACGGATCCGGGGACCCGGAAGGGCTATAAACAACGTCTAATAGGATATGTAACGAAGTAAACGTCAACTGCTAAACTAGAAGCGTACAGGCGGAAACAGAAAAGAGAGCGAGACCGCTGTGTACCACTCTAAGTACAGTCCCAATGCACGCAAGCTAGTACAAGTAAAAGGCAGGGGAAGAACAAGTCCTTAGGGGCATAACCCGAGGGTGACGTACACTGAAAAACGGGGAACCACTGCTAGCTACGAGGACCTCGCCTACTGCCCCGTCTCCTCCACCCGGCGCGCGCCCTGCCGCTGCTTTGAAGTCTCACCTGGGAAAAGGAGGGATGAGCTTCACAACAGAAGCTCAGTAGGGACTACAAATCTCCTACTGGCTCTAAACAGGCAGGAGAATATAAATATCAAATGAAAGACATCAGTTTATATCTTCTACCTACAACGGAAGTGCGGAAGCGAAACTACAACTAGCACGGTACGGAAAGTGCACACGGCCGGAAACTCCGTACGACTGCTCGTCGTGACCACCACACGGCTAGTAAACACAGACGGAGGGAACTCCTGCCTGGACAAAGAACACTAGCTACGGAAACACTACCACTAGTCACGGTCAGGTGCGTCCACCGACGTCTTATCCTCGACCTAGGTCCTGACCCTCACGGTCTCGTCAGAGCGAGGTAGGAACACTAGTAACACAATAGTAACCGCCGTAGTCTGGCCGGACTACGGTCCCACGCCTGACCTCCCCAAACAGTTCCGGGGCCGTAAGGAGCGAGGCAGTGAGAAGAAGGACTGGCTGGCCTGCGCCGGTTAGAACTCCTAACTGTCCTCGGCATCCCAGACCACCCACGAGAGCTCTACAAGTGACTCACACGCCACTGTCCTAACCACCGTTTTCCCCTAAGCTCCGGAGTCCGCCTGTTGGCTGCCAACTCGAGCACACTCGTAGCCCAGAGTACTCCCTCAACATGCTCCCGAGGATGGGGTCCCAGGCAACGGTAACAACCTCTCTCACGGAACAAGCCCTCAAGTGCCGAGCACCGGACGAAAGACTAGTGTAGACCACACTAGGGGACTAGCACAAGTGCCACGGAGCAGTAAAAGAAGAGCGGAAGGAAAGAGGCCAAACCTGTCTCTCGGTCGGGGTCATGACGCAGCGGGCCGTCGCGACCATGTCGCGACGCCCTAGAAGGTCGCGACCGGGATGCGACGTACAGGAGCGTCGCGACCATGTCGCGGTCGGACGCACCACCGTGACATGATCGCGGCCTCCGAGGCGACCACGTCACCAGCCGAGCAGGGTTCCGAAGCAGTCTCTCTAGGAACCCTCCCCAAAACACGAAACACCATTCACAAGGGGGAGGGGATCATGCACAACATGCAACAAAGTTGTAAATCCACCAAACCACCCACAATCCCCCAAGGCATGGATCTACGCTCGATGGAAACCTCACTCAACTCCAGCGTGGAGTTCTCACACTCCCAAGCCCCAAACCTCAAGGAAACCACGGTTTAGAGGGGGAGGGATCATGCTTAGGGCGAAAGGATCAAGGGTCCCTACCTCCACATGAAGAACGAACCCGTTATGGCCTTCTCGTAGGAAAGAACTCCTCCTCCTCGCACCGGACAACCCGAGCACACGCCCTGCACGAACGGCACATCCACGCCTCAGCACGAGCACCACGAGCGAAAGGGAACGCCGAGAAACGAGAGGGAACTTGAGAGAGAGGAGAAAGAGTGAAAAGGGCGAGAGAGGGAAATGGGGCGCGCCTTCGGTTTTGAACCGATGGCCCCCAGAACGGGACGTAGCGGCCCGGCACGACACTGGTGCTGTCGCGACGCCCACAAGCGCCGTGACCATGTCACGGCCGCCCGCCAAGGCGCGACACTAAAAGCACGGTCAAACCTCGAAGACCGAAAAGGCAGTCGCGACGGCCAGGCAGGTCGCGTCAACGCCGACGACCCTGCCACCCGACACGACCGTTCTGACAGACAAGACAGCGGTCAAGCCGTGTTAGAACACAGTCGCGACAGCCAGGGGTGACGTGACCAGGACGCGGTGCTCACCCCTGCCGCGACACGAACCGCCAATCCTGTCGCGGCAGGCCGCTCTGGCGTGACCATGTCGCGGCCAGGGCGCCTGTCGCTACCTTGGGGACGGGCCAAGGGCCCAAGGGGGCCGGGTCTTACATCCCACCCTCCTTAAGACATTTCGTCCCCGAAATAAAAACAACTCGGTCTCAACCCGGAAAGCAGTACGAGGAGAAGTAGCATACCAATCAATCAAACAAATAGGGAAACTGTTCCCGCATTTCATCCTCGCACTCCCAGGTGGCCTCGCCACCGACGCGGTTCTGCCAAACGACCTTCACCAGCAGAATCTGCTTCCTGCGCAATTGCTGAACTCTGCGGTCGACAACACTGACCGGGTACTCTGGCACTGACAGTCTGGCGCTACCTCCAGCTGCGAGTAGTCCAACACTGCGAAGGATCTGCGACGTACTTCTGAGCTGTGAAACGTGAAACACACTGTGCACACCTGCTAGCTCTGCCGGAAGACTCAACCTGTAAGCCACCTCGCCGACCTTCTCGGTAACAGGGAAAGGCCCGACATACCTCGGACTGAGCTTTCCTTTCTGCCAAACCTCATGATGCCCTTGGTCGGAGACCCGCAAGAAAACAAGGTCACCAACACTGAACTGCAACGGTCTCCTGCGGACATCTGCATAACTCTTCTCCGACTCTGCGCTGCCCGAAGCCTCTGTTTGATCAGACTGACTGTGTCTGCACACTGCTGCACTAACTCCGGCCCCAAAAGCTGCCTCTCTCCAACCTCGAACCAGTGAAGTGGAGTCCTGCACGGGCGACCATACAAAGCCTCGTATGGTGCCATTCCGATGCTCGAGTGATAACTGTTGTTATACGCGAACTCTACCATCGGAAGGTGCGACTCCCAAGTGCCTCTCCAGTCTAAACAGCACGCTCTCAACATGTCCTCCAATGTTTGAATGGTCCGCTCTGGCTGACCGTCTGTCTGAGGGTGGTACGCTGTGCTGAACCTCAACTCTGTACCCAGTGCTCTCTGGAGACTACGCCAAAACCCTGACGTGAACCTCGGATCTCTGTCGGAGACAACTGAAACTGGGATCCCGTGCAACGAAACAACTCTATCCACGTACAGCCTGGCTAACTTGTCCACTGACCACGACATCCTGATCGGAAGAAAGTGCGCTGCCTTGGTCAAACGATCCACAATCACCCAGATACCATCGTGCCTCTGCGGGGTACGGGAAAACCAACCACAAAGTCCATGGTGATGTTGTCCCACTTCCACTCGGGAATGGGCAAGCTGCAACTCACCACCAGGATGCTGATGCTCGGCCTTCACCTATTGACAGGTAAGGCACCGGGCAACAAACTCTGCCACGCCCCTCTTCATCCCTGGCCACCAGAAGGACCTCCTCAAGCAATGGTACATCTTGGTGGAGTCAGGATGAACAGCATACCTCGATCTGTGAGCTCTGATAAAACCGCCTGGTGCCCTCCTCAGGAACGTACAAGCGGCCTCTGAATCTGACCTCGCTGTCCTCGCTGAGCTCTACGTTTGGTATCTGTAAAATGTCTGCCAACTGAGGGTCTGCCTGCTAGGCTTGCAACACTGCTTGAACACTGACGACCGAACTGACAAACTACTCGCCACAACACGGTCTCTGGTCCTCGACGGAACAAACACTCCCTGAGATAGCTCCTCGAACAGCCTCCACTCTCTGACCATCAGCGAACTCAAGCGCACGCGCCTACTCAAAGCATCGGCTACAACGTTAGCCTTTCCTGGGTGATAGGAGAGGGTTAGGTCATAGTCCTTCAAATACTCCATCCATCGGCGCTGCCTCAAGTTCAGATCCCTCTGGGTGAAGATATACTGCAAACTCTGGTGATCGGTGAGATCTGAAAAGCCTCGCCATACAGGTAGTACCTCCACAACTTGAGAGCGAACACCACTGCTGCCAGCTCCAAGTCGTGGGTAGGTAGTTCTCCTCATGCTTCTTGAGCTGCCGAGAAGCATAGGCAACAACCCCACCGTGCTACATCAGCACGACACCTAAACCTGACCTGACCTCACGCATCGGTGTAGACCACAAAACCACAGCTGCCCGACGCAAGACCAACACTGGCGCTGAAGTCAACCTCGCCTTCAGCTTCTGAAACTCTGCTCATAATCTTCTGACCAAACAAACCTAACGTCCTGCCTAGTCAACCTGGTCAACGGCGCTGCTATCTTGGCAAAATCCTGAATGAACCTTCGGTAGTAACCGGCCAAACCCAGAAAACTACGGACCTCTGACACCGATGTGGGCTGCTCCCACGACAACACGGCCTCCACTTGGCAGGGTCCACTGCCACACCAGAACCCGAGATCACATGCCCGAGAAAGTGCACCTCCCTCAGTCAATTCGCACTTGTCGAACTTGGCATAGAGCCGTGACTCCGCAGGGTCTCCAGCACGATCCTCAGGTGCTACTCGTGCTCCTCCTCAGAAGCCGAGTAGACTAAGATATCATCAACAAAAACAACACAAAGCGATGGTACTCACTGAACACCCTATGCATCAAATCCATGAATGCTGTGGGTGCGTTCGTCAGCCAAATGGCATCACGACGAACTCAAAGTGACCGTACCTGGAACGGAAATCCGTCAAACCAACATCTGACTCTCTGATCCGCATCTGATAGTAACCGGATCTCAAGTCAATCTTCGAGAAAACTCGGGCTGACTGCAACTGATCAAACAAATCATCGATCCTCGGCAACGGGTACCTGTTCTTCACAGTAACCTGGTTCAACTACCGATAATCGATGCACAAACGAAGACTACCATCCTTCTTCCGCACAAACAAAACAGGCGCGCCCCACGGTGAACGACTCAGGCGAATGAAGCCCAGCTCAAGAAGCTCCTGCAACTGGCGCTTCAACTCACGCAGCTCCGCCGGGGCCATCCGGTAGGGTGCCTTGGACAAGGGCATCGTACCGGGCAAAAGCTCGATGGAGAACTCGACCTCCCGCTCGGGCGGCAACCCAGGTAGATCCTCCGGGAAGACGTCGGAGAACTCAGAAACAACCGCACGTAAAAACTGAAGATCCGCTAGGCCCCAAAGAACAAACCGAAGCAAGGTACGCCACCAGCCATCGCGGATTAAACGGCGAGCTTTACACAACGAATAAATGGCCGACGGGTAGACCGGATACCTCGGAAGCAGAGGACGGGCTCTCCAGGTATCCTAAACCGAACGGTCTTCCACTGGCAATCAACAACGGCTGAGTGAGCCTCCAACCAGTCCATGCCCAGGATGACGTCAAAGTCGCAAAGCTGCAGTGCGTACAACCTGGCCGGCAACTGGTGCCCCACAACCTCGACTGCCACACCCTCCAGGTAACCAAAGGAACGCATATAGTCACCGGACGGGAGATCGACCATCACGTCACACTGCCTCTCAGGAGCGTGACAAGCAAGACTCATAGAATTCCTCAATTCCTCAAAGCAAAACACAAAGAAGCACCGGGGTCGACCAAAACACGAGCGGCTCTGCCAAGGATAGGTAGAGTACCTATAACAAGGTTTGACGCCTCTGCCTGCTCTCGGGTGAGCGCCATCACACGACCACGACCACGCCCACGCTGTGGCACCTGTTGGGGCTGCTGCTGCTGCAGCGGCTGGCTGAGGTACTGCTGCTTGCTGGTACGGCTGGTACTGCTGCGACTGCGGAAACTGTTGAGCCTGCTGCTGGTACTGCCCTCGCTGCTGCTGACGCGGTGCCTGCTGCTGAGGAGGGTACTGGTACTGAGGTGGCTGCTGAGCATACTGCACTGGCTGCTGCTGCTCTCAGGACTTGCCCCATGGGCAATCCCTCCTAAGTGGCCCGATAAGCCACAGGTGTAGCAAACTGGCTCCTGACTGCCCTGCTCAGCTCCCTGGACAACTAACTGCTCTGCAACCTGGACTGGCGCTTCTGCTGCCGGCTCCGTCCGCCCCGCGTAGAAAACTTCCTAAACTGCGAGCGAATCCGGCGCGCCGGAACTGCTGCCCGAGCCGGAGGAAGAGGAAGTCGCACTACCGCGGCTGCCCGCTGGATGCTGGTAAGGCGAGGACCTGGAAGAGGCTCCTCCCTGCTACTTGCTGAGGCTGCCAGTCTCTCTGTCCAAGGCGGTGGCCTTCGCCACGGCCTCTCCCAAGGTGGTACACATTGTGCCGTCACACTCCACCTCAGGTCTGGTCTCAGTCCTGCTATGAACCTCTCTGCACACGCCTGATCGCTGTCTGCGACATGAGGCACATGCCTCAACAACCGGACAAACCTCTGGTGGTACTGCGAAACTGTGAGGTCGTCCTGAACCAGCGCGTGGAACTGGTCCCGTCTCTCACGTCGAGCGTAGTCGGGGAAGTACTCGCCGTGGAAGACCTCCGAAAACTGCTGCCAAGAGATGTGATCCAACCTCTGCCCCTGGAAGTGAGTCTGCCTCTGAACTCTCCACCACTCATGGGCTGCTCCCTTGAGCTGGTACACTGCCAGTCGAACCTGGTCCTCCTCAGCGCACTCCATCGTCTCGAAGATGCGCTCCAACTCATGGGTCCAACTCTCTGCCTTGTCTGGATCATACTCACCGTGGAACATCGGTGGCCGAAGGCACAGGAACCTCTCGAGGAGAGCGGTCCTGTCCTCCGTACCACTGTCCTCCGCCGCCCGGCCCAGTTACTCCCAGTGCCCGACCGCTGCTGACGCTCTGGCTGCTCCACCTCTGGCTCTACCTACTGCTCCAGCACCGCTGACGGAGGTACCGGAAGCTGAACACCTGCTGCTGCCTGCCCGGGCTGGTACGCTCTCTGGTACAAGTTCCTAAAGAACTGCTCTGCTAGGGAAACCAGTCTGCGTACTGCTGCGGCTGAGGCTGGTACTCCCTGCTTGCTGCCCACCTGCCGCTGCACACCCTGAGGCCGTGCCACTGACTCGTCTGCCAAGACCTCCTCCTGGACCTGCCCCTGCGCGGGCATCTCGGACTCATCCTGCTGCTCAATCAACTGCTAGCCTGACTGCGCCTACGCGGGGCCATGTCCTACACGACACACAACCAACAAGGGTTAACAATACCACTCGAGCGGCTACCAGTGTACTTGTACTACCGTTGGGACTTCCTGTTGCAGTTCAATTCCATTACAAGTCCTGTCAGACTCAAGCTCTGATACCAACTGTAACGACCCGAGAACCCGACCCTCGGCCCACGCCGAGGACCCGATTTTCGCGGTCGCCGCCCATGGATCCGGGGACCCGAAGGGCTATAAACAACGTCTAACAGGATGGTAACGGAAGTAAACGTCAACTGCTAAACTAGAAGCGTACAGGCGGAAACAGAAAAGAGAGCGAGACCGCTGTGTACCGCTCTAAGTACAGTCCCACGCACGCAAGCTAGTACAAGTAAAAGGCAGGGGAAGAACAAGTCCCTTAGGGGCATACCCCGAGGGTGACGTACACTGAAAAAGGGGAACCACTGCTAGCTACGGGGACCACGACTACTGCCCCGTCTCCTCCGCCCGGCGCGCGCCCTGCCGCTGCTGAGAAGTCTCACCTGGGAAAAGAGGGATGAGCTTCACAACAGAAGCTCAGTAGGACTACCAATCTCCTACTGGCTCTAAACAGGCAAGAGAATATAAATATCAAATGAAGACAGCAGTTTATATCTTCTACCTACAATGGAAGTGCGGAAGCGAAACTACAACTAGCACGGTACGGAAAGTACACACGGTCGGAAACTCCGTACGACTGCTCGTCGTGACCACCACACGGCTAGTAAACACAGACGGAGGGAACTCCGCCTGGACAAAGAACACTAGCTACGGAAACACTACCACTAGTCATGGTCAGGTGCGTCCACCGACGTCTTATCCTCGACCTGGGTCCTGACCCTCACGTCTCGTCAGAGCGAGGTAGGAACACCAGTAACACAATAGTAACCGCCGTAGTCTGGCCGGACTACGGTCCCACGCCTGACCTCTCCAAATGGTTCCGGGGCCGTAAGGAGCGAGGCAGTGAGAAGAAGGACTGGCTGGCCTGCGCCGGGTAGAACTCCTAACTGTCCTCGGCGTCCCAGACCACCCACGAGAGCTCTGCAAGTGACTCACAC
Source organism: Colocasia esculenta (assembly GCA_014218235.1). NCBI lineage: Eukaryota > Viridiplantae > Streptophyta > Magnoliopsida > Alismatales > Araceae > Colocasia > Colocasia esculenta. Next base: position 27,526 of record JACBKR010001151.1, on the reverse strand, counting down.
GCCACTGTCCTAACCACCATTTTCCCCTAAGCTCCGGAGTCCGCCTGGTGGCTGCCAACTCGAGCACACTCGTAGCCCGGAGTACTCCCTCAACAGGCTCCCGAGGACGGGGGTCCCAGGCAACGGTAACAACCTCTCTCACGGAACAAGCCCTCAAGTGCCGAGCACCGGCGAAGGACTAGTGTAGACCGCACTAGGGGACTAGCACAAGTGCCACGGGAGCAGTAAAAGAAGAGCGGAAAACGGAAAGAGGCCAAACTGTCTCTCGGGCGGGGTCCGACGCAACGGGCCGTCGCGACCATGTCGCGACGCCCTAGAAGGTCGCTACCGGGAACGCGACGTACAGGAGCGTCGCGACCATGTCGTGGTCGGACGCACCACCGCGACATGATCGCGGCCTCCGAGGCGACCGCGTCACCAGCCATGCAGGGTTCCGGAGCAGTCTCTCTAGGAACCCTCCCCAAAACACGAAAACCCATTCACAAGGGGAAGGGGATCATGCACAACATGCAACAAAGTTGTAAATCCACCAAACCACCCACAATCCCCCAAGGCATGGATCTACGCTCGAAGGAAACCTCACTCAACTCGAGCATGGAGTTCTCACACTCCCAAGCCCCAACCACAAGGAAACCACAGTCAAGAGGGGGAAGGGATCATGCTTAGGGTGAAAGGATCAGGGTCCCTACCTCCACACGAAGAACGAACCCGTTATGGCCTTCTCGTAGGAAAGAACTCCTCCTCCTCCTCACACCCGACAACCCGAGCACACGCCTTGCACGAACGTCACGTCCCCGCCTCAGCACGAGCCCACGAGCGAAAGGGAACGCCGAGAAACGAGAGGAACTCGAGAGGGAGGAGAAGAGTGAAAAGGGCGAGAGAGGGAAATGGGCGCGCCTTCGATTTTGAACCGATGGCCCCCAGAACGCGACATAGCAGCCCGCGCGACACTGTTGCTGTCGCGACGCCCACAAGCGCCACGACCACGTCGCGGCCGCCCGCCAAGGCGCGACACTAAAAGCACAGTCAAACCTCGAAGACCAAAAGGCAGTCGTGATGGCCAGGCAGGTCGCGTCAACGCCGACGACCCTGCCACCCGACACGACCATTCTGACAGACAAGACAGCGGTCAAGCCGTGTCAGAACACAGTCGCGACAGCCAGGGGTGACGCGACCAGGACGCGGAGCTCACCCCCGCCGTGACACGAACCGCCAATCCTGTCACGGCAGGCCGCTCTGGCGCGACCATGTCGCGGCCAGGGCTCCTGTCGCGACCTTGGGGATGGGCCAAGGGCCAAGGGGCCGGGTCTTACAGAATGTGTCCACTGATTAACACATGTAGAACAATGGAAATGTAGAAGCATAATCACACATTCAAGATAACACTTAAGTCTGGTTCAGATACATATTCACACACACATGTATGACATGATGACTAATCAAACACGAAATGATGTATGCCAACATCCATTTGTCCTTATCGTTCCCACGCGGCCACTAACAAATTCGGGTGCTCCTCCCAGGACTGAACCAGCCCTATTTGCACAGACATATTTCTCAAATGAGTCCAAAGACCCACAACTTGTCATCATAACACACTCACTTTTGTAATGGTTCAATTGGGGTACACAAGTACTTAAGATTTCACATGTAACAAAGGTTTAGAGATTAATACCAATAATTCTAAAAGGTTGTAGCCATGTAGGAAACAATCAAACTTAGGGTGTTTAAGAATAATCCATACCTAAAAGAATGATCCCTCACAGTGGTATATGTTGTACTGGACAGAAAGGTCAACACTACTGGATAGACATGTCGACACTACTGGACAGACAGGTCAACACTGCTGGACAGATAGGTCGACACTACTGGGTAAATAGGTCGACACTGCTGGACAGACAGGTCGACACTACTGGACAGACATGTCAACACTACTATTGCTTCCAGAACACTCAGAAGGAAAGAAGAAGAAGAAGAAGAAGAAGAAGAATCCTTCAACATGGGTGGTATGAAAAACTTATGAAAGGAAGATTATGTATATATATCCCTTCTAAGAGATTCCCTTCTAAGAGATTCTTCCTTGCATCTAGTATGAAATCCTTCACCATACACTTGCCTAAGACATGAGTATTAGCTAAACATGAACACAATGGACCGAAAGGCATACCTAATGATCTTTACAGAACACAATCAAGGGGTGAGTATGGTAGACACTTAGACTCAGAATTCTAACCAAAGAGGGAGACATGATTATAGAAAAGAAAATTAGTTCTACTGATTCAACAACACAAATCAGAACAGGTACAAGGTAAAACACTTAAACACAAGGTTCTTAGCAAAAGAAGGAGACTAGAAGGAGAGAAGATAGAAAGAATCTTACATGATGATCACACAGTTCCAGAAGTATTTAGGGAGTCAAAGCAAAAGCTTGAGGTTTCAACCACCTAAACAAGAGGTTCTATAACATGTTTAAAGAGTAAGGATAGTAGAGGAAGGAAAAGAATCCTACAATATAGACACTCAATTCCAGAAGTACTTAAGGATTCAAATCTAAAACTTGAAGATACACACCCTTAAACAGAGAATAAACTCACTGTACTAAAGATGTTTCTGACTTCAAAATAAGACTCTAGAACTAAGGATGGAAGAAGAAGAAAGAGTTTCCTACATGGAATAGAACTAGACTCTTCTTCTCTCTAATGTAAAAGTCTACAGCTACCAGAAAAAAAAAATCGAGGAAGTTAATATTTAACAAGAGCATCTCTAGCTTGAGAAGAAGACAAGAATGAGGAAGAAGGAAGTGAATCCTACCTAGCTTGAAGGATGTGCTTTTGCTGTAGTGGTCTCCCACTGGAGGAAGAACGATAATATCCGGGTACAACACAGCAGCTTCTCTCAGCTACGGCTTGTAGCACTTTCACCTAGATCAGTAGAGCAGCAGCTCTCTTACAGCATAATTTCTCCACAGCAACCAGAGCTAAGGCAGCACTCAGAACTTGATGCTAGCAAGTGCAACGGTAGTGGAGGAGAAGAAAAGCTCCCACGAAGGTGAGGGGAGGCTTTTATAAACCCTTCCTTCCCTTGCATGCCGGACACGCGGCCATGTAGGTGTCCGCAGTAAACCTCTTGTGTTTTACTAGGGACACGTTTTACATGCACGCACCTTAGCCTAACACCTCAGATAACCATTTGCTACCCTCCCACTTAGTGCGCTGGCTTTACCAGGGCCTTACACACAGGCACCCAAGAAATTCCAGAAAATGCTTTACCGTAATTGATCCTTAAATCAGCTGGCCCTTTAAACCTTATGCAAACATGTTCAAATGGTGTCCATTTTCAATAAAATTTCAATCCTAGGTTAATGTGATAGTTTTAAAATTATGGTGATTTTATTTTAATTTTAAATTTTATTTTACGCTGGGTGAAAAATCACCTGAAAAATAGTCGCGTCGGCTTAACCTCGAAGTCCGCAGTCAATAAATCCGGATATTTACATTTTGATATCTCCACATTTTTTTGAAATTTATGGTGTTCCTGAATTTTTATTTCGTTACAGTTTTTCAGTGTCGCCCTGTGGGAGCGCACATGTCCGAGTACAACACTGGGGTATTGTTATTAATGCTAATCATTCTCTAATATCAATTATTTCACTTTAATGATAATAATAATGTGTAATAACCACATTATTCATATTTTTCTAACAATTAAAATTTTCAGGGCGTTACAATTGGGTCAAACTACTTTTTGTTTCCAAACCAACATCTCGCACCGAAAGACTTAGACATCAATTATTTTCAGGGGTACTTTTTATTTTGATTCCTTGGTGGAGGCACGTACTATTTGCTACCTTCTTTATTTGGTCAGCCTTTTTCTGGGTACGTACTTTTTGCTACCATTTTTTGACCTTTGGCTTTTTGGCTTTTCTTTGCCCTCCAAACTTGATTTGGCATTTGCTTTTGCCTTGGCTTTTCATTGCCCCTATTTGTTACGACTTTGTCTTTCAGGTGAGAGTGGTGGTCCCTACTTGTAGTTTGCCCCTTTTCCAAAACTGACCGAGTGAGAAGAAAAAAAAGGGGATATATTGACCAAATTAGACACATCTAAGTGTACTTATGATTTCCAGCTAATGGTCAATACTCCAACATCGTGTGGTGTGTGAAGAGACCCTACTCACTAATGGCCAAGCAGAAAGAAGCAGAGTCTCAAACCCAAGACATTGACCAGTGATGATGACTGTGTAAGGGTAGAACTTCTTGAGATAGACTGTGTTCCACGAAGGCGACAACTCAACTCCCTCGGCGTCCACTAACCTGTAAGCGTTCCCCGAGTATGCTTCTTTGACAACGAACGGGCCTTCCAATTTTCTTGCAATTTACTCCTGGGACATGGTGCCTTAATGATTTTGCGCTTTAGGACCATTTCACCCGCTTCAAAACTTCTCTCAAGGATTCTTTTGGCATAAAAACGTGCAATTCTTTGACGATAAACTTGTGCATGGTCGGCCACTATCATTCACCTTTCGTTACGAGTTCAAGTTGTGCTAATAAAGCTTCCCGACATTGACCGGGGTCAAGGTTGGAATCAATTAAACTCTAAGTGAAGGGACAAAGATCTCATATGGGAGTACCGCATCTGATCCGTATGTCAAAGCATAGGGGTTTGCCCCATAGGAGTGTTTGGACCGAGGTGTGGTAAGCCCACATAGCTTCAACTAAGCGGTCTGGCTAGTCAGTGTTATTGTGAGATCTGTAAGTTTTCTTTGTGATTTGATGAGAGTTTTATTAGTAGCTTCCGCTTGTCCATTACCTTGTGGATAATATGGAGATGAATGATGCAAATTAATACCATATTACCACACATGTTGCGAAGCTCTTGTAAAGTGAATTGAGGTCCGTTGTCGGTGACAATGTCCCGAGGCACACCAAATCTTGCAAGGATGTTGCGCTTGATGAACTTGACGACCATTGAAGCTTTGACCTCTATGAATGCTTCAGCTTCAGCCCGCTTTGTGAAGTACTCCGTGGCGGTCAGAATGAAGGACTTCTTACGGATTTCTCCGGTTCTATCCTCGAGTGGACCGACCACATCGAATGCCCACATGGCGAAAGGCCATGGAGTAATGAGAGGGTGAAGAGAAGAGTAAGGAGCATGGATTTTGTCACCATGGAATTGGCATTTAGCACAGTGACGAATAAAGTGAGTGCAATCTTCTTCCATAGTAGGCCAGTAATAGTGTCTTAGCACTTTTGGGCAATTGCTCTACCATTGACATGGCCACCACATTCACTAGAGTGAGTGGCTTCAATAATACTTTGGGATTCCAATTTCATCAAGGCAACGGAGATAGACCCACTAAGGGATTTCTTGTGGAGATGCCACCTATAAGCTTGTAACGTTCAGAGACACGGCGAATGGCCCGTCTATCAGAAGAGGTGACATAATCAAGGAAGGATCCATCTTTGAGATAGTTTTCAATGTCAAAGTACCAAGGATGGCCATCATCGAGATCGATTTCTGGCTCTTTTGAAAGTGCATGGACTCGAAGGGAGGGAGACTTGAGTTGAGAGAACCATGGATTAGCATGAGAAGAGATTTTCAATCTTTGTACAGAGATGGTTTTGGAGGATCTCCCCAGTGGGATAGGGATAGAAGAAGCTAGGGAGGCAAGTGAATCTGCTAGAATGTTTTGAGCCCTAGGAGTGTGAACTAGAGTGAGCTTCCTAAACTGCCAGATTACTCTTCCTACTAAATCCTGGTATGGTTTCAACTTGGGATCTCGGGTCTGGTACTTAATAAGGGATTGCCGCAGTATCAACTATGAATCTTCAATGATCCTTAACTCCTTAACTTCAAGCAACAATGCCATTTTCAGCCCAACTAGGAGTGCCTCATACTCGGCACATTGTTCAGGCAGGGAAGGTTAGTTGGTAGGCATGCGGAATGACTACCCCTTTTGGTGAGAGGAGGACTACCCCTATTCCACTTCCTTAGAATTGAGAGCTCCTTCTAAGTAAAGTATCCATGAAGGTTCACCATCAATAATGGCTCCTAACGCTTTGTTTGGAAAGCTTTCATCAACGGAAGAACATGAAGGTAAGGGATGGGGCCAAATGTTCGCAATGGCGTGCCCCTTGATTGAATTCTAATTAATGTAGGTGATGTCAAGTTGATTAAGGAAACTTTTCCACCTCATCAACCGTTCAGTCAAAATGGGCTTCTCAAGCAAGTACTGAATTGGGTCCATTCGCGCCAGAAGCTTCACTAGGCAACCCAGACGATGGCCGCACACGTTCTTTCTATGGCAGTGTATTTTTTCTCAGCTTTGTTGAACAATTTGGATAGGTAATACACCGCTCTCTCCTTCTTCTCGTCGTCATATTGGGCCAAGACTGCTCCAGTGGAATCTTCAGTGGTTGACACGTAGAGCAATAAAGGCCGACCCAGGACCGAAGGAGCGAGAATAGGGGGATTGAAAATATAACTTTTCAATTCTTCGAAGGGCTTTTGACACTTATCGTTCCAATCAAATTTAGCCTCTCCTCTAAGCATCTCATAGAAGGGTTGCAACGGATTGAATGTTGAGAAATAAATCTCCTAATAAACTGAAGTCTGCCATCAGCTCTCTAACTTCTTGATATTCCTAGAAGGAGGCATGTCGATTATTGCTTTGGCCTTGTTAGGATCAATCTCAATTCTCCTATTTCTAACTATGAACCAAAGCAACTTTCCTGAGGATACTCCGTAAACACACTTCTTACGGTTCATCTTAAGCTTATATTCTCTAGACCGTTGGAGAACTGCCCGAAAGACTTCAACATGGCCATGTCGAGTCCTAGATTTAACCAATACATCATCAACATAGACTTCCATGTGCACATGCATCATGTCGTGAAAGATTGCCATCATCGCCCTTTGATAGGTTGCTCCCACATTCTTCAGACTGAAGGGCATCACAACATAGCAATAAGTCCCCCAAGGTGTGGTGAAAGAAGTTTTCTCCTGGTCTTCCTCCACCAGACGGATCTAGTTATACCTAGAGAAACCATCCATAAATGACAACATCTCGAAATCGGAAGTATTGTCCACTAGGACATCTATGTGGGGGAGAGGAAAATCGTCCTTAGGGCAAGCACGATTAAGGTCACAGAAATCTATGCAGATCCTAACCTACTGTCCTTCTTCATCACTGGGATGATGTTAGCTACCCATTGCAGATAAAGCACAACCCTAATGAACTTGGCGTTGTGCAACTTATCAACATCCTCTTTGATCTTGAGTGCAATCTTGGGGTGTAGCCTCCTTAGCTTTCGTTGACAGCTTTTGCATCGGCTTTAAGACCAAACGGTGCTCGACCAAAGAGGTATCAAGCCTCGGCATATCCTCGTAGGACCAAGAAAAACCATCGAAAAAATCTTTGAAGATAGCTACAATGGCTTCTTCTTCTTCTACACTCAAGTTGGCACTAATCAAAATACCTTCGGGTCTTCCTCGGTGCCAAGGTTGATCTCTTTGGTTGGCTCGTCCGCAGCCATGGTTGGCAAGTCAAACCTCTTGGTGCCATCCACATAGGAGCTCACTGGGTCCTCTTCTTCTAACCATGATCTTCTGGCTCATCTTTCTCATCAAAGTCTAGCAGATAGACCCCTAAACCATCGTCTACAGAGTCTCCTTCTTCAAAATCAGATTCTACTAGAGCAGGCTCCTCAAGAAACTCCAGGACTTGACTTAATTTAACACACCTCTCAGCCAAGGCCAAAACATAATGGGCAGGAACTTGCTTGCCCTTCTCTTTGTGAATACGTGGCTGAGAGGGACCAGACTTCTCTAAACCTATATTTGACTCTAGACCTGATCCTAAGCCTGAATCTAAACTACTATGTACAGGACTATGTACAAAACTATGTACAGGGGAAGTGCCCCTAGACAGTCGAGAATGGGAATTTAGGCTGGAAAGCGTCGGCCCTTGGCCGATTGGAAGAGACTCCATGGAGGAAGGATGCTCGACGGAGACCTCACATTCCCACCTTTGAAAATTGGCATTTTTTTGGGGAGTCCAGGCTCAGAACCATGAGTTGTTGACTCATGGCTGCCCCGACTAGCCAGGTGAGGAATGGAGGGAGGACATATTGGGAAAGGAGGGAGAAAGAAGTGGTTGGAGAAAGGGACTCGTGTGCCGAGCACACTTCAGCTGAGGGGGAAGATGAAAGAGATGGGGACGAAGATGGAGATGGGGCATCAGAACCAAAAAGTGAGAGAAGGCTGAAGTCCTCACAGACTTCCTCAAGTTCGGCAACTTCCTGTTCTTCCTCATTCTCCGATTCGGACAATTCTTCTACCACGGCTCCCTTGTTCCCGGTTGAATGGGTCCCCAAACGAAGTGCTCATTCAAGGTCCAAGTAAGAGGTTCGTAGGGTATGAATGGATCTGGATGAATGGGGTCTGGATGGAAGCCTAGACCTACCCTAGCTAACAACCTCTTAACTTAGACGCTATTGACAGGACCCTGCCTGTTCTACCCAACCCACGGCCATGAATGTAACCGATTCTCGCCATCACCTCCCAACCTTTCCCTTGGGGACATCTGGTGGTCTCATATTCCTCATCTAAGAAGGGGGGTTGGTTCAAGTCAAGGGGAGATGGAAAATCCGTGATGAACATGATGGGTTTCTTCCCCTTGTCTGGAATGAACAGGTGTGGCATCTGCTCCGAAGTGATGGAGTCGAGGGTTTCCACGGTGGGGATGCTCTTGATTTTGATAACGTGCCCATTGAAAGGAAATTTGAAGCATTGGTGGGTGGTGGAAAGGACCCCTAGAGTTTGCTCTAGCCAAGGACGACCAAGAATGGCCTTATAGGCCGGATCAACATCCAAGACTAGAAACTCGGAAGACATGGTGACTGGTCCTATTTTCAATTGAAGAGCGATCTTACCCTTGGCAACCCTCTTGGAGTTGTCATAGGCAGCGATAGTGGAGCAGATTTTCTCCAGATTGTCCTCTCCCAAACCCATTTGCTTAAGGGTCTTCATCGGACAGACATTAATGGATGCCTCGGTGTTGATAAGAGTGGAGTCCATCGAGACCTCGTTGAGGGTGACAGTGAGACAAAGAGGGAGTGAACGACACTCGAGGGCTACAAGATCCTTGTTCGAGAAGGAGATGGAGGGCCCTTGGGTGAGGGAGAGAATGGCGTTTGTCCCCCACTAGTGGGAAGGTCATCGTTGACCATGATCTTTTGAAGGAATTGGAGGAGAGTAGACTGATGGGATGGCAATTTCTGAATCAATTCTAAAATAGACACCCTTGTGGGAGTCTTATCCAAGTGTTGAAGAATGTCATATTCGGTGCCGGCAGGTGGCAGCGGTCCATTGTCCTCCTCATCGTGAGATGGCCGTGGAAGTGGGGGAACAATCTGGTTCCAGAGGGTGACATGAACATCCTCCTGAGACCTAGGGAGAATGAGTTGGAGGGGTTGAGAGCCATAGGTGGGCGACTCATAGGAGGGTGGAATGGGAATAGAATGGGTGTCCTGATGAGCGGGTCAGATAAGAACTAAGGGCCGCTCTTCTAAGATGGCATCCATGGGGGTGGAGGGTTCCTGGGACTCTATGGAAGGACAGGGGTACCACTCCTCAAAACTGTCTACCCCCCATTGTTGTTCTCTCCTCACAACCAAAGTTCTGAATGCATCATGGTGTTGACATTTTCCTGGGACTTAGAGGAGGAGGGTTGTTGTTGTTTTGGTGGTTGGGGAGGGGGTTCTGCACTATACCAAGGTCCCTTCTAGTATACCTAGACGTGTCAATGGCGACCTTGACGTCTTCCAATTGATCATACCCTGATCGTTCATGTCATACACCCAGTCACGAAAAGTGAAGCAATAGTGGATTTCATGACTAGGGGCCCTATGATAGGGATAATACTTTGAAGTATCGGCCTTGGATGGACACCCTCTATTTGTGGGGGAAGTTGGATGGCGTCGCAAGACATGAGGGCAAAGAATATGTCCTTGAGGGATTCAGGGAGGATAGGATAATGAGATCTCTTGGGACTAGGACGGGTATAGCCAGAACGAGGAGGAACAGCTGAATAGGGCCTAGAGGGATGTGATGGGAATTGGTGAGGATTGGAAGCAGGATTGGAAGGCTTGTTAGGGGGCCTCAACGGTTGACTGCAAGCACTAATAGACTCATTGACGGTCACCCCCTCGGTGGTAGGTGCCGTGGGAGCCTTGTCCCTTAGGCTTCCCTTCAAAGAATGGCGGGAGGGAGGAGTCCTTAATTTGGTTTGGACCACCCTAGCTCGATTGTAAAGGTGTGTGAAGGAGGGAAACTCACTAAGCATCAATATAGATCGGAGCAAAGGGGTGGTATTGGTAACTATCATGGTTATGGCTAGGGACACCGGGATGAGGAGGTTGGCCCTCGAAGCCATGGATCTCCAGCGGTTGGCGAAAGGTGACAAAGTCTTCATCCGACCTCATCTTTTCCGCCACCAAGTCAGGAAGTGTAGGGACTTGGGTGGCCATGTAAGAGAAATGAGAGATGAAGCGTTCATAGACTATGTCAAAGTTAATGAGATCGGATGCAGGTAAGGAGGTGAACCACCTCAAAGCCTCCCTTCTAACGATTGTTGGAAGAGGTGAACCAAGAGGACCCGATCGTATAACCATCGGTGGGAATCCATGGTGAAGCCGACGAGATGGAATTGGGGGTCGGAGGTCCCGTCATACTTGCGGTATTTCGGGGCCTTGAAACCCTGGGGAAAGTATGCATTGGGGAGCTTGCAGTAATTTTGAAGAGAATGAGGCTTGGACAAGGACAAGGACAAGGTCTCAGCTAAGAGTTCCTAATAAGACCCTCCATCTCCGACCGAGAGATGGATTAGATTGAGCAGGGGGTGTGGTTGAACATAAGGTGGATAGACGAGGGAGGAGGAGTTGGAATAGGAGTTGGTGTAGGAGTGGGAGGAGGAATAGGGGAGATAGGAACTCGGGATGGAGTGACAGGCCTAGGAGTGGGCCTAGATGAGGAGGCATTGAAAGGAGATGGTAAGCCATCGCCTGAACGGTATGCTTGGAAAGCATAGAAATGATGTCCTTGGGCGAATAGCGGGACGAGTTTGGAGAATCAGGGTCATCTTGGATTTCTTGGGCATATGTGGGGTTGACCCTCAAAACTCACCTCCTCAATGTCGGCTTGAGAGGAGGATTGGACTGACTCTTCAACCTGCATGTTAGAGTTAATCATTCTGACAAATTCATCATTGATGTTATCATCATACTCAAAGGCCGAATTGTTTAGACATGTTGACAGAGTTAAACCAAGAGTCCATTACACACACAACTGCTGATTTTAGGATGATAGAGTGATTAACTATACTATTATTAGGAGAAAAGGGGATTCTAATCAAACAATGTTGTCAAACAAGTCCCAAAAAATTTTTAAATGTTGAAGTTGTGTGTTAGTTAGACTTATAGAGGCCAATTCTCTCACTTCTCACTCAAAGCCGGGTGAATAGGCGAACTAACTGGGAGGGTAAAGGTCCTCCTGCCCCGTACCGTGAGGGAATCCACAGAATTTAGGGACTTATGGAGTTCTCCTTGAAGCCAACCTGATTTACCCGAGAGGGAATCCTCGAGTAAAAGGTTGTGAATTAAGAAATGGGCTATCCTAAAATGTGTGGGGAGGCTAGAACAGAAGAGAAAATAGACCCACCTCATGACTCAGGACCGTCAGTGATCAAAGAGAGAGCAAACAGAAAGAAAAAATAGATCAAAATCAGCCAAAAAATAGCTTCTGTGAAATAAACGGCAACACAGTCGTCGTTATGTTTCTCAGAAAATAGTAAATGACAGGATAGATGGACGCTAACTTGGGGTTAATGGCATGAGATATTGACGCTGAGAAGAAATAAACGGCAAGGGGAGTGGACATTTATTTGGGTAGACGTCAAGATCGCTTGACGTCTACCTGTGTAAAGACTGAAGACCGCAGTAGCAGAAGTTGTCCCACCGTGATCGCCAAAAGAGAGCTTGTGGACGTTCTGTTCCGCACCCCGTAGTGGTTGAAACTCCGGAGGTTCCCCGAATGTTGAGTGAGCTCCTCGTGGCGCGTTGGACGTTTGCTGGTTGACCCTCATTCTTGCTCGTTGACTTCCCTTGACTGGGTTGACCAAGAGAAAACAAAGAAACCAACAAATGAAATGAGTGGGTGGTGATCGCCAGGGCCTTACCTGTGCCCAAGGAGTATTATGATCTCGCCGGTGACGTGGTCTCTCACAGAGGTGGATGGCGGGACTTCAACTTTCTATTCTTCGGCTGGCCAAAAAGAAGAAGCTCCACAGTCTTGCTTGAAGCGTTCCTGCAATAAAGAAAGCTCTATTAGAGCTTAGGGCAGTGTAGTAAACGTTCAGAAATGAAAAGAAGAGACCCAAAAGGAGAGCCCTGTACCGGTTGCGGGCTTGAGAAGAGGGGTGGCCAAATGTTATGACTACCCTTCTTCCCTCCGTTTTTGGTTTAGAAAACCTCTTTTAGGTCTGCAGGGAGTGTGCACTACGTGCCCAGAGAGAGAGTGTGTGTGTGTGTGAATAACATGCAAGACTAGAAGAGGAGGGAGAGAAAGAGAAGGAGAAGAGGGAGGGAGATGATCCTCTTTTGCAGGCATGGTGGCTCCTTTGTGGGCTCCTCCAGCTCGTGGTGAAGCCTCCTGGACGTCCCAAGTGTTGAGAGGAAAGAGGGAACAAAGGGGAAGCTCTCAAGATTTTCTCTCTCTTCTCTCAAAGCAACAAAGCTTTAGCTCGTCCAGCATCTCCCCCCTCCACTTAGAAGGCCAAGGAGTACCATATATAGGCATTGGGGGCGGAGCTAGTGAGCATATGATGCTCAAGTGTGAAGAAACACACTTAAACATATGCCAATCCATGTAAAAAGGCTTAGACCAATGAGAGGGGGCCAAGTAGGATTTTTACTGGGTCAAGGGGGTGCCAAGGTGGCTCATTTGTCCATTGGGAATGGCCCCATGCGTGCATGGGTGAGAGAATGGCATAAGTGGGCTGGAAGAGATAAGTTGTCGTGTTCGCAAATTCGTAGCATAGATGTGCACATGCCTCATAATAGTTCTTCTTCCTCTCTTCTGGCATTTGCTCCTTCCCTCCGACCCTGTGCGATCACCTGCCCATGGAGAGGAGTTGAGGGTTGTGAGAGGAGTGTTTCCCTTTGGTAGTGTGTCGGTGTGTGTGTGAGGTGTGGTGGCCTCCTTCCCGGCGTGGTGTCTTCTCTGACATCGATGTGGCACTCTCTCTCGTGGTGGTGACTCCTTCTTTAGCATGTAGGATGATCCTTGCTCTGGATGGCTTGAGCGTGGAGCTTGGAGCGAGGAGGAGGTGGCCAGGGCACGAGAAGACCCCAACAGGTTGGCTCTTCATTTTGAGGTAGGGACACCTTGACTTCCCTCTAGTTCTATCATGCTAGGGCTTCCTTCCCCTTCTTCAAGCCATTAGAATCCATGCTAGATTGTGCATGTGTAATTGGTGTTTTTCCATTGTGTTTAAAATGGGGGTTGGGTGGTGAGGGTTTCATGCTTGCCTATGAGGTTCATGGAGTGTAGATGCATATCCTTGACATGCATTGTAGCACCCTTGATTTTAAAATTCAAATAAAATAAAAATTTCTATTTTTATAAATGAGAAAAAATAGATTAAATAGATTAAATGAGAAATAATAAAAGTAAAAAGGGAATAAGCAAGCCCAGTAAGTTAAAACCCTAATGGTTGTACTAATGGTCCCAACATGGTTTATTGGCCCAAAAAGAGGAGAGCCCATCATGGGATGAGAGGTAATTAGGTTAAATTCATACCTAATTAATTAAATAAATGAAAAGGGGTTAAGATAAATACTAAATAACCCATATATATCCTAAAAGGAGTCCTATACTTACCTAACCCTCTACCCACGAAATTAGATCTGTTCCCAACCTTATTAGGGGATAAATGAGAGAAGTAAGAAGATAAATAAAGAAATTCGGAGTTTGAGGAAAGGAAGAGTCTTGGAAGGTTGGGACTCTAATTACAAACAAAACATCCTAATCCGGCCATAGCAACCCCATAGCGTTGTTGGAGCTCTGGAGCACGAGGGGAGAAGGCTAAGGACGAGAGCAAGGAGAGGAGCTTAGAGAAGAAGGAGAATTTTACTTTTCTCTCATCTTGCAACCCTAGGATTGGAACTGTGTGAAAGGTAGGCAATCTCTCAAGCTAAACTCGAGTAATAACTACCCTAAGAAGAGTTCATGATCCCGAGCAAAAGCCCTTTGGTTTCGCTCCATTTCGATCTTCCAGAGGGAGGATTAATTCTTTGAATCCCGGCCAGTTCCATCTACCCAACCCATCATGTTTACTCTTAAACCTCAGACATACATGATCCCATGCCATGAGAAAAATTCTCATAAATACTATATCATAATAGCTTCAAACACCCCTAGTTTGCCTAATTTTTGTCATGTATCCATTTCTAATAAATTTGATGAACCTTGACTGTGCTGTTTAGGTCCTTGATATGTCACTTGATCACTGAATGTCTAAACCTTGTCTATTTTCAAATTAATCGTGCATGTTGATAGGTCTATATGTCTACTTTCATTTAAAATTGGTTTCATGCTTTTTGGACCTCTATACGATTTATTATCAAATTTTGAATAGCTATGTGTCAGGCAGACCCACCTGGAAAAAGGGTAAATCCCTCTTTTCTGGGCTCGGGCCACCTCCTGAGGTCGCGACGGCACATACGCCACGATCTCAGAGGGGTCGCGAACCTAGGGTCCGACATGTTATGAACGCAATGGATCGACTGGTCGTGACCTTCCCCCCGGTTCACTCCAGTGCCTGGTTCAGCAGAACGCGACCGGACACCGCGCCGCGATATGAGTGCAACAAGGAACCCTGTCGCAACTTGACCTGATCGTGACCCGACTCTACGTCATGACCTGAACGTGACCTAACCCTACGTCGCGACCTTAACAGAGCGGCCCAAACCCTGATTTGCTTGTATAACCTGCTAATTGCCCATTTAATCCCTATTAAACCTTAATCATGCATCGTAAGATAGTAACGACCTGTTAATAAATGTTGAAACATTATTCTCATGTTTTAATCAAATAAAGATGTGTGCATGATCAATCTTGCTCTTATGATTATCTTACACAAGCACACACTATACATGAATGATTGCCATGAAAAACTTGTTAAATTGCTCAATTATATTTGGTAATTGAGTTAACCATTCAATTAATATCCCTTAATTATTTATGGACTCGTCTTCATCGCGTGTTTCGGATACTGTTATCGATTCCCTCGGCCTTCGAGCACTTGAGGCATGATGGACCCGTTTTCTACACACTTCTCTTGGCTTGGACTACCTCTCCATTGAGAATACTCTCGAATGGGCCAGGGACTCCTTGTCAAGGCCTCCATAAGTCTTCTTGGCTTTGGCGCACGTCCTTAGTCAACGAGCTGGTTGTACCCAAAAATCTGTTACACCCTAGGGATCAGTACGATCCATGCCTTAGTATTTTCCTTCTTATCTTAAGTTCACACCGGACCACCTAACCCGTGTTCACGACGCAGCTAAGTGGGCGGTTGTGACTTCTGCTAGACTGTCAGCCCGCAATGGTGTGCCGTGCAACCGTAATATCGTGTGTTTACGTGGTTTATAAAAATGTCCCTATCTATCTACATATATAGTCTCATCTGTCATGTTCCTCTTACCCACTCTCATCTATCTCGTTAGTACTCTCTTATCTCTTCTTGGTACTCTATTGGCCATTCTTGTGATTGTCTAAGATAAAGAAGACTAATACCAGTGCAATAGGGCCCGATCAGGTCCTGGGAGGAGCGCCCGAAAAGTGCCAGTACCAGGGAGTTAAAATGATCAAGATGTGTTACGGCATGCATCCAGTGCCAGTTTACTATCATATTAATCTATGACAATCAAAGTACTATCTCTACAAGTGCAAGCGTGATCGTTACTCGTGCACTATATGCAATGTACATGTATACGTTACATGGCCATTCTATTGTCGTTCTCGTTGTACTATTTCCCTGTGCCAGCTGCTATTGTCTCTTGTTATCATGACATGCTCTACATGACTTTACTCTCTAGTTAGCCTGCCAATAAAACATGACTATTTAAAGCATGCTGTGTTAATGAGATATTAAGTCCTACTGGGCATTATTCGCTCATCCTACGTATTTTTTTATGTGTTTCAGATGAGGCGGATCATGACCACACTCACGAGGATGGGACCGATGAGGAAACTCAGGAGTGACCCTTTCAGCAACCAGTGCTATCTAGTAGTAGTCTGTTAGCACAGTTGTGAGTTAGTGAGTCAGTTAGTCGTTATGTAATAGTTTGATTTTGAATAAAGTACTCTGGGCCCTAGTTTTGGCTCTGATACGTTGATGTAATAGTTAGTTGATGGATTATCAATGAAGTTAGATTTATTTGGAATTATTTCAATTGTGACAGGTTTGTCATTTATTTCTCGCTCGTACTATTTAATAACTGTAATCCCGCTCCAATATTCCGCGTCGAGGCATTACAGTTTGTGGTATCAAAGCCTAGGTTATCTTAAGTATAAGATGATCTAGGTTTGACCTGCCTTGACTTAGAGTCTAATTCGTACCTATGTGAGATGGGTAGAATCAGGGTAATGAGATAAAATAAATGCACACACGCACAAACTTAATGCAAACTCAATTACTTACATTTAAAATTCTCTTTTGAAGGAACTTAAACATCACAATGGCAGCGGAGTGTGCTCAACTCCGTGACATGCAACAGACTATCCAGCAGCTTACTCAAGCTTTACTTCAGGCTGCTGGAGCCAACAACAATAATATTAACAACCCAGGAGCTGGAGAGTTACATCAGAATTTCCGCAACCTAATCCGTTCGATTAGTGGTACCACTGACCCTGATGAGGCAGAGAATTGCTCAAGGAGATTGAGCGTATCTTCCGCGTCATGCAATGCGTGGATGGAGAAAAAATGTTACTAGCTACATTCCAATTAGAAGGCGCCGTGCGTGGTGGGAGTCGTTGAGGCGACTAGAGGGATGTACAGTTCATTGGGGAGGAGTTCAAGGAGCACTTCAACTCCAAGTACTTCTCAGAGAGGGTCCAAGAGAGGAAAGCATCTGAGTTTTCCGCGTTGAAACAAAGAACATGACAGTTGCTGAATATGAGGCCCAGTTCTCCCGATTGGCTCGTTATGCCAATCACTTGGTTAGCACTAAAATAATGAAGGCCAAGCGTTTCCTTAATGGGCTCAGGCCCGCATATATCACACAGCTGGCACCATTAGACATTCAGACCTATCCGGAGATGGTCAGGAGAGCACAGTGCCTGGAGGATGCGACTAAACTCATCGAGCGCATCAAAGGGCAGAATGTTCAAGAAGGAGCAGACCTCTGGAGCCCGAGCAAGCCTACTAATGGCAAGAAAAGGCCGTTAAGTATCACTGATGGGACAAGCAAGAGCGAAAGCCCAAAAGTCCCTACTCCTACTACCTAAACAACAAGCCCAGATGCAAACACTGTGACAAGTTGGACCATACTACAGAAGAGTGCCGAGGAAGGCAGGTGCATGCCTTCGTTGTGGCAGTCGTGATCACCGCATCAGGAATGCCCCCTATTGCAAGAAAATGAGAAGCATCCTGCGGGACAAAGAAGCCAGGCAGGAACAAGCTGTGCAAGAGGTGGAAACCACCGAGGAAGGTGGAAGTCGTCGAAGGTACCCTACCGGTCTTTTCTCAATCAGCATTGGTTGTTTGATACTAGTGCAACACATTCATTCATATCACAAGCATTTGCTGATACCTTAAATGAGAAACCTGCATTTATGACATTTGAATTACCTGTCACAACACCACTAGGAGAAAGGGCTCAATTGAATAAATATTATCCATGGCTGATGTTAAGATTGGTGAACTCAATCTAAGAGCTGACTTGATCTGTATGCCCATAGAGGGCTACGATGTCATTCTGGGAGCCGATTGGCTATCCAGTATGGGGTATCGTGGATTGTAGAAGAGATAAAATTTCCTTTAGTGAATTCCCTAAGCTGATCTTCATAGGACGTAGCACAAGAGACACTTGTCCCTCGTCTCTATATAAAGGCACAAAACACGATAAGGAAAGGAGTATGGCATTTCTTGCTGCCATCATAGTTGAAAAAAGCAGTTAAGATATCAGACATCCACATAGTGCAAGAATACCCTGATGTGTTTCCGATGAGCTAACCAGGCATTCCACTGAGAGAGATGTGAATTCTCAATTGATCTCGTACTGGAGCTGCCCGGTTTCACGCCACCAACCCACCAAGTGATGCTGCTGAATTGAAGGGGTTGAAGGAGCAATTTATGGAACTTCTAGAAAAGGGATTTATTAGGCCGAGTACTTCTCCTTGGGAGCACCAATCTGTTCGTCAAGAAGAGGATAGATCTATGAGATTGTGCATTAACTACAGCAGCTGAATAATCTCACTACAAGAACAATACCCTCTACTTCGTGTCGATGAATTATTGATCAAATATTAGGAGCAAG
Source organism: Colocasia esculenta (assembly GCA_014218235.1). Taxonomy (NCBI): domain Eukaryota; kingdom Viridiplantae; phylum Streptophyta; class Magnoliopsida; order Alismatales; family Araceae; genus Colocasia; species Colocasia esculenta. Next base: position 8,933 of record JACBKR010001151.1, on the reverse strand, counting down.
TATTTTCTAAAATTGACCTTAGATCGGGATATCATCAGATGAGAATTAAAGATGCAGACATTTATAAGAAAACTTTCAGGAGCAGGTATGGTCATTATGAATTAGTTGTCATGCATTTGAACTAACCAATACTCCTGCAACTTTTATGCAATTAATGAACAACATCTATCGACCATACCTCGACAAGTTTGTCATGGTTTTCATTAATGATATTCTCATATTACTCCAAGACCAAGGAAGAGCACAAGGAGCATCTGAGGATCGCTCTGCAAATCCTGCGGGACAACCAACTCTACGCCAAATTGAGCAAGTGTAAATTCTGGCTCGAGGAGGTGTCATTTCTGGGTCATGTCATATCCAAGGATGGTATCACTGTCGATCCTTCCAAGGTAGAAGCCGTACTAAAGGGAAAGGCCGATAAAGGTCACAGAGATAAGAAGCTTTCTGGACTGGTTGGATATTACAGACGGTTCATAAAAGATTCTCCAAGATAGCTGTACCTCTTACGTGTCTTACGCGGAAAAAGAACCTTATGTCTGGAGCAAGGTGTAACGTAGCACGTTTTTCGGATCTTCGCGGATCGTGGATTAGTGGTAGTTCGGATCTATGTTTTTGGTTTTGGTGTGGTGCTCATGACCAATATGGGGTCATTGGGCCTTGGTTGTGGTTTCCGCGCGTTGTGTGGAGTTTAGTGGGCCGGCAGGTTAGGCCCGTGGTGCCCGTTGGTTCACTGAATGTGAACGCGATGGGGGTGTTGGTCGCGTTCTGAATGCGTCGGCAGTGGGTGTCACGTTCTGGTTGCCGCCGCTGGGGTCGACGTCTGCATGTGTGTCGCGTGTCGCGCATGGATTGGAGCTTGCTGACGTCAGGATTGGGAAGGGACGCCCTAGTCTGTCGCGATCAGGTCGCGATGGGAAGGTACATCATGATTCTAACCATTGTTCAGTTTTTAAGTAGGCTGGCCGAACAGAGCTTTCACAAGCTCTGCTCGACAAGGGGAGGAGCTGCTGCGGGCGATTCTGCGTTCCGGCATGGTGTCGATGCGCTCTCGATGCGAGGACGTCGCGAGGAGTGGGGAAAATGCCGCGCCATGCTTGGATTGTGTGTTCTTGTGAAGGTAGGGAGATTCCACCATGTTTGATTGCGAATTGCATGTTAGCTTGTTTACTGCTTTAAAACAATAGATACATGTCTAGGAGGTGAAATGAGCATGAAAACCGGGTTGAAACGGGATTGGGGTGGTTTGCATGAAGATCCGGAGATGGTTTCCGGATTAGGTTTTCGCCTGAGAAGGCGACGGACCCTGCTATCGCGATCAGATCGCGATAGGCCGACCCGTCGTGACAGGGTTTGTTATCACGACATATCGTGGCATCACGATCAGAAGGCGGTCATGGCCTCTGTCGCGATCATAGCCGAGGGTTCTGCTTTGCATGCTTTTGGTGTTTTGGTTATCCGATTATCATCATTTATTGTGCATAGCTTTGGTAAGAGGTGCATTTACACCTGTGAAACTCTGTGAGCAGGTTGCCCACATGGTTTAGTAGGTTGGTTACATATGTGGAGTGGTGTTATCGTGGTGTGAGGTGCTTTGGCACCTGTAATACCTCTAAAAGCATGTCATATAAATAGTGTGTGTGTGTTACGTGGTTTGAGGATGTGCATGGCACATACTCCATTGTGGTGGTGTACGCGTGGTAGGTGTTGTGTGTGCATGTCACAGGCACTGGTTGTCGTAGTGGCTAGGCAATGATGGTTCAAGTGTGAACCTAGCCTCATTCTTGTAGCGTCCTATGTGGACTAATAGAGATGATTTAATTAATGTAATGCAAGTAAGGTTAAGAGTTAACGTACAGTTAGTGTATATGGAATGTATGTGGCAAGGAGGTCATGTGATGACTAATGATAGGCCAGTTTATAAATGATTATCATGGTTACATGTGTATGGTGTGACGTGGTTGTAGATCACAGGTGACGAGGTTAAGCTATTCTTGATATTTGTACTGTGGTTGTAATAAAGAATATATAAGTATATATCGTGGTTTGTGCATAGCTGAGTTGGTGGTTCGGTGCCTATTCTGGAATGCCTCTTCAGTTGGGAGCCCCAGGTTTTGTGTGAGCCAGGCAACTGTGTGTGCTCGGGCTTGTCCCAGTGCAGTGGTGCCGTCGAGGTTTGTCGTCTTCCTGGACACCCTCACTCTCGGGGAGAGTTGTCGTCCGGCTGAGGGAAAGATGGAGTGGGACAGTGACTTGTGAGAGTTGTGTTTAGTCCACTTGTAGCGCGCTCGTAGCTGGGGGTTACGAACACCAGTAGACGTACTGGGCCCTAGCTAGTCCTGTTACCAGTGCCTCACTTTAGAGAGCTCGGGCCAGAGTCTCTAAAGGTCAGGCATGGGCCTGCAGGGTGTGTGACCTGTAGGTTGTGGTGTTTAGTTGGTCTCCACAGTCTTTGGTTTACTTGTGTTGTGGAGCTACAGTTGGACCTTACGTCAGTGACTGCAGACTGAGAGGTAGTTCTTATGTTGTGTTGTCCGGGTGGATACTGACGTCATGAACCAGTAGTCTGTCCGTGTGGTGGCATCGTGCTTTCTGACTCGTGCTTTGCTATTTGCTATAGCGTGTGTTAATTGTAGTTTACCCGTTGAGGTGTGCCATAGTGTTGCACAGTTGTGTGGTGGTTAGTGAGTAGAGACTAGAGTTGTTGTGGTGGTTAGTGAGTGTTGCCACCTAGATTTAGGATCCATTCATTGGTGAGTTCGTGAGAAATCCTAGTCAAACCCGAAGTTGGAAGCCTTCTCCCTTTAGGAAACCTTCCTTTGAGAGAACTGCTAAAAAGATCAATCCATTAGAAGGCAAACTTGAATCAAATAAAAGAAACCATCATCATTGTCAAACTGCTTGCTTTGGGTGAGACGTTTTCTCTTTCTTTGTTTGCATAGGCTGTTTGTTTAGGAACTCAGGTGTCTATTTAGGTTAGGGTGTCTCTTAGGTCTGGACAGGCTTTCCTCATTTGGCATTCCCACTTTCCAAGAATGGAGTCCTATCTGAACCCGATCTATGGCAATGAGAATCAAGATGCTGCTTTTACCCTTCCTAGGATATGAGGAATCTCTCCCTCACGGCCTCCTTGAGGAGTCGACCCGGCTTGGGTCGCCACAGTCCATGCCAGTAAGAGTCATCATCATGACGACGGTGGCCCATCTCAAACTATCCACTCCCTCCGGCAGATGATCAAGCCGCTCAACTCATGCGATTAATCCCTCAGCTTGATCAATCTCAGATTCAGGACCTCATGACGACTCTCAAAGGAAAGGCCGCCTCATCGCCTCACCTAGAGCGGGCGCCTCTCGCCCTATGGCATCTACCTCCGGCCCCCGAATCATCATGGGACCAGCCGACAATACTCCTATCCGGCCCGGGCTATTCGATTCACTCCTTTCGAATCCGAGCATTACTATCCGCGTGAGTCGAGGCCCCGGTCTCCACCCTTACCTCCTTGTCATCCCACCACGCTAGAGTCGCACTCCAGGCCAGCGTCTCGTGCTTCCTCCATGAATGCTCAGCCTTCTGCCACTCCGACATGATGTCCGAGTGGGCATCCATCAAGAAAGAACTCCAAGAGCTTCGAAAGCAAGTCGACCCTAGGCAACACCATGATGTCCACATGCCTAATTCAGTGGCCTATGGGTCCCCTCTCCGTCCGAGCTTCCGAAGTACGCAAATACAATGGCTCTAGCAAACCCCTATTCACATCAAGGATTTTATCTATGAGTCTGCACCCTATCAACACGATCGCCGTTTGATGGCGTATCTGTTCCGCGGTCATTGGATGGGCCTGCACTAGATTGGTTCTATTCTTGTTGCCTGAGGATGCAGAGGACTTCACCATAGTGAGAGCAAAATTCTTGAACAGTTCCAAGACAGGGTTGGGCCAGAGTGTTCTCTTATAGATCTCATGGCCGAAAGATGAAGTCAGATGAGGAGTTTGCCACATATGCCGACAGTGGAGATAGATGGCCACACGTGTCCCAGGGTATCTTCCAGAGGGAGGAGAAGGTCAAAATCATCATGCTAATGCAACCCCTGCCTATAAAAACATCCTAGCAATGAATGATATCACCACCATGCATCAGCTCTACAGTCGTGCCTGCTTCATCCAGACTCAGCTCAAGGACTCCCCCATTCATTCCATGTTTGAACCCCAGAATTCCCGCTTCCAGAGAAAACCTCAGGGGCCAGTCACCGAGGGTGTCCAAGAAAATGAGCAAAGTGAGTGCATTCAACCCTGCCGGCCAAAGCCAAAACCGCCAACCCTATACTGCCCAGGGTCAAAACACCACCAATCCTCCACAAGGCCAGCAGCCCCGATACTATCAGGTGCCGCCTCCCGATGGTTCCCAACCCAGGTGTCCACTAGGTCAAGGAAACTCAATACCCACCTCTTCTTGAGACTCTCCCGGATATCTTCTTGGCCCTTGTCTCTACAGATGCTATCAGGCTCCCTCCGGAAAAGCCATTGAACCCAAGTGTGGACCAAACAAGGTACTGCATGTTCCATCGGCAGCCGGGTCACACCATTGAGCAGTGCTTCACTTTCAAAGATCTGGTGTATGACTTGCATGAGCAGAACAGACTGGACTGGACAGCCCTCCGACAAGTGATAGGAGATATCAAATAGAGGCAGAGGCAGCAACAGCAGTAGAGGCAGCAGCACCAACCACCCCCTCAACAACAACAACAACAACAGCAACAACAACCGTTGCAGGACCTAGCATTGTCCATAACCCCTTGCCGAACCACCCACTAGCGCCCAATCCACCATAGCCACCAGCCCAAGTGAACCCTATCGTCCACACCCCCTCCTCAAGCGAACTGGAAGTATGATGATGAACTCGATGTCCAGCAGATGATCTCCATTAACCACAGTACCCTTTGCAATCCCAAACAATACAATCAGCCAACACAGCACCCCAATCAATCCCTCCTTAGTTTCTTGGCCAACACCATCATACTGCTCATCGGTTCAACACCCACGCCAGTCGCTAGACCATCCGTCATCTTACCACCTGCATACCTCTTGCTCCACCTATCACCATACCACCACCACTCGTGCTATCCGCTCCCACAACCCATCATCCTACCACCACCTGGGCTGGACCAACCTTTCGCTGCCACGTTATCCTCAGCCAGACACCTGCTACCCAACCGACCACCCTGCGAAGTAGACGTATTTCCGCCGCCCGTATCCACCCATCTCCACCACCGCCACTAACCAGAACAATCCCCAATAGGTCCTGCAACCACCTCAGCAACAGACCCAACAGCAACCACAAGATGAGGGGGTGGGAGCCGTTGCCTGGTACATAGTATGATATCCTCAAGCATCTTGATCACGTACCAGCCAAGATCTCCATTCTGGAGCTGATAAAGAGATCCAAAGAGCATCAAGAGGCATTGAGAAACTTCCTGCAGAGGGTAGTAGTGAATGAAGACATGCTTGCCGACAAATGCCCAGTGCATTGCCATGGTGACTCGTGGGCCGGCAATTATATTTGTCGAGAATGAGCTAGCACCCCAGAAGCCAGGAGGCTCTGGCTCTATGTGACCCTAGTTATCAACCGTGTAGCAGTAGGGGCAGCACTAGTTGAAACAGGGGCATCCATAAATGTCTGCCCACTGAGCACTCTGAGAGCATGTGATGTGTCGGAAGGAATGTTAAGACCGACGCCAACCGCCATAGCCGCCTACGACAACTCCAGAAGATCCTGCCATGGCATGGTGACTGTACAAGCTAAACTGGGGCCGCTAACTGTCACTGTCGACTTTTATGTACTTGACATTGACCCCATGTTCAAAGCCATCCCGGGGCAACCGTGGTTAGAAGACTGGGAGCTATACCGTCCACAGCACATCAGTGTCTCAAGTCCCCTTCCAAGGACGGGTCATCAAAGTCAAAAGCATAGCCACTGCTCACACAGTCGATGCCATCAATGATACCCTCCTCCCAGCTGTGTGGCCACCAATAAGCCCGTGGTCTCAGTGCTGGACATCAACTACCCTTGGGGCTACTCATTCCACTCCAACAAGAGCCAGTCCGCACAAGTCAACGCGGTCAAAAGGAAGGAGCCACTTAACACCAAAGGGTGGCAGATTATGATGAAGCTAGGCTATGAAGAAGGCAAGGGTCTAAGGGTGGAATGCAAGGCATCGTCAAGCCCATCCCAGACATTGTAATTAAAAGCCGATGGGGACTGGGTTATAGAGAGAAGTCCAAGCCATGGTCATCCAACACGTCCACTCTCAAGGCCGACGTGAACCACACATGGACTCTCTGGTGTCACTTCGTCAGAGGTCCAACCCAACCAGGATACAATACTGTGGTGGTCGAGGCCGAACTGTCACACCACGAGGTACATGGCAGGAATTCTCTCGGCATATGGCCCTATGCTTATACAGGGCACTGGAGGCACTCCGCCCGGGAAAGAGGAGGAAGACAGGAGACCCATGGCAGAATGGTACCGCTGGTTTGACATAGAAGACATCACTATAGCCTTCATCGTCTGTTCTGGGAGGAAGAGAGAACATGGCCGCTAGCTATAGCCGAACTGCTAGATCCACCCGCATCCATCACATCCAAGAGGCAGCTGATGAATGAGAACAAATGTGGAAGAGCCGGACATCCCCTACGAAGAGGGAAGGACAATAGACGAATTATGGAGGGGCATGTGCCTAGCCATCCATCTATCCCTCTTGAACTCCCTCCTTCCCAGCCTTGTCCCTTCATCTCCTCCCCTACTCATCTAGCTGACTCCCCAACTCCTGACGGCTGCACACAACCTCTTCACTCCTGATCTCCCACCTGCAGTCCTCTCTGCTTTACAATTCGATCCGAGCGACCACGAGGTCACTCTCTCATGCTGCATGCTCTCCACCGATCTCCAAAAAAAAATGCCAATCTTCAAATGCACATTGAGGTCGAGGAGCCGTCATACCTCCTTCACCCTCCTGATCAGGGGCACCCCCCGACTGGGGCTTCCCCTCCTGCTCCTTCATTAGGAGCCATCCTTTTCAAGGACGCCATGTCCTCCACCGGTCCTGTAGAGTCGTCTAGTCAAGAAGAGCCTAGGTTAGAAGAGTCTAGTCTTAGTAGAGGTGAGTCTAGAGTAGAGAATCAGGTCAACCCAGTACCTACCAGGTCAAACGTCACCCTAGGAAGCAACGGGGCAAGGCTTCCCCAAAGATACCTCAAGAGTTAGCTCGGTGATGTCAAGCATTACTGCTGGTAGAGGAGTTCACAAAGAAGCGCTGGTGTTAGAGAAGAGATTGTGCAGGAAGGTATTCGTAGACGACGGATTTGGCATTATGAGATCATGAATGATGAGGACCCGATTGATGAAGAGGATAGTGAAGTAGATGATGCTGCCGAGAAGTACGCAAGTGGTGTAAGAAGATTCGATGAACCTACAACGGCGGTGGATGAACCTACTAAGAAAGTCAACCTCAGAATAGAAGAAGATGCCAGGATTGTGATAATTCAGCGAACCTCCCTCCTGATGAAGAAGAGGAACTGGTGCAAATTCTGAGGGAATACAAAGACACATTCGCCTGGTCATATGAGGACATGCCTGGTCTAGACCCTTCATTAGTGGAGCACCGACTTGTATTAAAAGAAGGGGAAAAGGCCATAAAGCAAAAACTCAGAAGATTCCACCCACTTATGGCCCTGAAAAATGAAGGACGAAGTAGACAAACTCCATAAGGCTAGATTCATCAGGGTAGTACTTTATCCGAATTGGGTGGCAAACATAGTCCTAGTCATGAAAAAGGATGGAAAAGTCAGAATTTGTATCGACTTCCTGGACCTAAATAACGCATGTCCAAAGGACGGACTTCCCGCTTTCCTCACATTGATGTACTAATGATAACACTGCTGGGTATGAGACCCTCTCATTCATGGATGGATACTCAGGCTACAACCCAAATCCATCTAGCTCCTGAAGATCAAGAGAAAACATCCTTCACCACGCCTTGGGGACATATTGCTATGTAGTCATGCCGTTTGGGCTTAAGAATGCTGGGGCTACCTATCAAAGGGCGATGTGGCCATCTTCCATGATATGATGCACGTCTACGTAGAAGTATATGTGGAGACATCTTGGTGAAGTCAAGAACCATGAGAAGACACCCCGAAATCCTCGCCAAGGTGTTGCAAAGATCAAGGGAGTACAAAATGATAATGAATCCAAAGAAATGGTGTTCGGGGTATCATCAGGGAAGGTGCTAGCGTTCATAGTTAGCAAGCAGGGTATTGAGATCGATCCAAACAAGGCCAGGGCTATTGCGGAAATGCCGCCTCCAAAGAATATCTCATAGTTAAGAGGTTGATTGGGCGTCTGCAGTTCATTAGAAGATTCATCTCACAAAATTCACAAGGATGCCCCCATTCTATGATCTTTAAAGGGAGAGGCGAAGTTTGAATGGAATGACAAGTGCAAAGAAGCCTTTGATGACTTGAAGAAATATCTCATGAATCCCCCAATTTTGCAACCTCCTGTGCCTGGGACACCACTCATCCTATATCTCTCAGTCATTGAGGACTCCCTAGGTGCTGTCCTTGCGCAACATGATGAATCCGGAAAAGAAAGGGCAGCATACTATCTTTCTAGGCTATTCAACACCACTGAATCCAAGTATACCACCGCGGACAAGACATGTGCCGCGCTCGTGTGGGCAGTCCAAAAGCTCAAGCATTACTTTCTTGCCCACGAGGTCAAGCTGATCTCGAGGATGGATTCCAAGGTTATCTCTTAGAACAATGTCCTCTCTGATCGGCTTTTTCTGTTGAGCTTCCTTTATTATTCTTCAATTCTTTTGTGGTCGGCCATCAAAAGATATGGCCTTATGGCTACTTTTTTTCTTGTTAATGATTTTCA